>VWYI01018018.1:143927-156265 GCA_013399455.1 Anthoscopus minutus
GCTTCGGCCCCGAGAGAGGAGAGCCAGCCCTGCCCTGCTCCCGGCGAGCCGCTGTCAGGGGCCCACGGGGAAGCGGTTTGTCTCAGTTACCCGGAGCATCTTTCAGCCCTTGGCCCGTGTCTTCAGTTGACACTCAGTGTCGGAATTAAACGAGATCAAACTTTAGAAAGCTTCAGAGACTGTCCGTTTAACCATAATCCTTTACCTTTCTTAATCAAAGATGACTCTACTTTGGAACAAAAAAAAGACTTAAGTATAACAAATTATTGTTTTGCGGAGTGTGTGGAGTAGCAAATAGTCTTAGGTAGAAAGAATGTAGATGGAAACAGTTGTTTGTTGAGCAGAAATACTGTTTCTTTTTTCATTCTGCAAAATAATCGTCTATGGATTTAATATTTTGTTACTGAGCACAATTTGGTGTTGACCTTGTCTAGAGGTAGCGCATTAAATGCCTTCTGTGGTTTCCTCCACAACCTTCTGTAGTGATTACTATCTTTGAAACACTTTATCTAGAGGAGTTCAAAACCCAAAGACTGACAACTTAAGAAAGGAAGGCAGACGGATGGATCTTTACATTTTATGTTCTATTTTCTGTAACAGAAGCAGCACACATAGTATACTTTCAAAGCTGTTGACTGCTGGTGTTTAAAAGTTGGGTGCTGGCAAGCCTGTAGAATAAGCACTACACATGGCTTTTTACGTGATGATACACACCACTAATAAAAGTAGGACGATGTTTACTCATGGGACTTGTCTTGCATGTGGCAGCTCTAAGCCAGTAACCATGATTACTTGTACTCTTCTCATGATTTTAGGTATCTGCAAGTCACTAGAAATGGCCCTTTGGTCACAGACTTCATTCTTAAGTGTCAGATATTTCATATATTTCTGTGATTGAAACAGGCCTATGTGTGGATTTTTTTTTATTAGAAACAACTGGATTTTAAACTAGGAAAAATGTGATTTGACTGCATAGTGTCAAAAATTGCAGCCCAAGACAGGTGATTTCTTAAGCTTGTGAGCTGTGCATAAAGGCAGTGGTACTGAGGGTAATAGTGGCAATCAGCAGTAAAGCAATGCAATCAGCCTTCCATTAACCGAGGACATAAAAGTCTAAGTTAGCCCAAGCAATCTATAAGGCTGGTAATAGTGGTATTTTGAAAAACTAAGAGAGCTGTTGAAGAGATCCTCAGCTGCTCAAAGGTGATGCTGGTCCACTAAGTTGTCCTAATTTTTATGTGATTTCAGCCAATTGAAAGTGTCTGGACCAGAATTATCATTATTCCAGGGAAGGTATTTAGCCATCCAGGTCATGTTGCCTGCCATATATCCAAGCAAACTGCAGGGATTTTGACAGGGAGTAGCGGTTGAGAGTATATTTTAAAAAGGGAGAAGAGTAGCCTAGGATATGTACTTTGGTTGTGTCTGACAGCATTTGTGATGTTAAATAGCAAACCTGGCTATAGTGATGCTAGAGACAGCTGTTATCTGGAAGCAGTCCACCAGATTGACTGCTGTCCTGAAGATGGTTCTAAGTAGGTGGAACTAATAGGTCCTTCCTGACTTAAAGTACTTTCACTGTGTGCAGCTGCTCTGAAAGTCACTGTGGTGCTAGAATTGGAAAGTTGTGTGGAGCAGAAAGAGCTGGTTAAATAGGGTGAGCTTTGGCCTCGCTGAACTTGTCAAGTCAGTCTCAATGTCAGAGCAGTCAGACAGACTCTTGCTCCTCTGTTCATCTCTGGCTTTGGGTGCCATTGGGTGCAGTGCAGCACCATGTCTGGCTGCAAACCTTCCCAGAGCGCTGGGTGCATGATGCAGGATTATCTGAATGATTCTTCAGGAACCAGTCTGATTCTGGACTGGATGGTGGTGACTCGGGTAATAAACTTCTCTGCACCCACCCCAGGTCAGTGGTGTCTTCTCTGCATTTATATCTGGTTCTTCAGGTTGGATGACTGTGATTGAAAATAATTGGTGTTTCACTGCATTTGTTGAAGTCAGGTCCTGTCTATGCTTCTGCTTCTGCACAGCTGCTGTTTTGCTCCCTGAGCTGCCCTTGGAAGAGTATGGGCTGAATTTAATACTGATTAAGTAGTAAACCCTGTCGACCAAACCCGAGTTTACTTTCTTTGTTTTCCCAACAGCATCCACAGTTTACTTGGCTGACTGATGGGTTGGATTTGGCTTGTCTAGTAGTTGGCTAGCAGGCATTGCTGGTGGCCTGACAAAAGCCTGCTTTGCAGGCTGGATCTAGCCCTTGGTTGGTTGTCCATTTGTATTCTAAACAAATTTGAGTTTGACTCCTGCCTGCTTTTGTGTCTGTGACCTGGAGCAGGGCATTGATATTACACTATTTCAAGGATTTTAATTTTACACCGAATCTTCAAATTTTCATGTATGTGTACCTTCTCAGTAGTATTTGTGAAGAGGATTTTTTTAAGGTTCTTTCTTTTTTCTTTTAGGTTTTAAGGTTTTTTCTTTTAGAACTCCTAACAAAAGCTGAGATGTAAGTGGTATAGTGGCATACAAGAAGAGAATTAATATTATTAGGATATTTCCTATAAAGACAGGAAAATTTCAAATTTCAGTTTCATAATGTAAAACACAATCCAGACATTTGTGCATTTTAGAGTGTTTCAGATCTTTTATGTCATCCAGTGCTGTTACATAGTTGAGAAAATGTATATGAAGAGTTCTGCTACTGTAGATGTGTCATAATCAAGTAGTAATATGGAGGGGATATTAATATTCACATGCAGGTTATTTCTTGAAATTAGTGAAATCTGAGTCAGGCATCTTATTTGGAGTTGCAGTGTCTTCTAAACGGAATTGACCTGCTTAGATCAAATGACATGTCCATGTAATTTTATTTCATTAAGCTAAATTTGTTTAGAACTTTATTTTAGGTAAGCAGTCATATTCTTTAGTGTAACTAAGCCCTGAAATGCACACGGTCAAAATGGTATTGAGAACCATTTAGAACCATTTAGAACCAGCATATTGGCAGAACAGTGTTTACTGTACACTTGTGTCAGTGTCCAAGAAATGGAGCTGTGAAAGTTGCAGCAGGTAACTGGAGCATGGCCTAGGTCCTGTTTGCATCCCTATATGTACTTACTGAAGTGCTTTCACATTGTTATGGCATCAAGCAGTGCTGTGTTTTTTTCTTCCCTATTAGCTTTCATGTTTACTTCTTGGTAAATTTTGTGGCTCTTGTTAGTGCAGGGGTGAACTGATTGTGAAGGTATCTATTATCTTTGCTTGAGTCCACATAAAGTGCACAATGTATGGTTGCTGTAGTCCTATTTCAGTATTGCAGTTGTGAGAGGTGTGTGGCTCCAGGAGACAATAGTGGGTATTCCTGATGCATGTAACTGTTTCAGTGTCTTTTAGATCTCATAGCAGTAGAGAAGTTAGGGATAAACAGGTTTTGTTTGGTGTGTAAGGGAAAGTGCTTGAGGGATGCTGAGTGAGTGCTAAATATGGGTAGAGTCACCTGAATTTTTCTGCACTTTCCTTCACTGCAGAATTAGACTGTATACAGTGGATCCTACCTAATTTTCCAGTTATCAATTTTAATTTAAGTGTGAATACGCAGGAAATTAAAAAATAGCAGTATTGTTGTTTTCCATCCCCTTGCACCCCCCATCCTTCAATTAATGAATTACGTCTTTGTAAATATTCACTGTAGTTGTGTGTTTTGAAGTGCAGTCTGGTGCTTGCTAAGTCATTTAATTAATGTCCTGTTCTTTCAAATGTAGGAGACCACAGCATGGATGTTAAGGATCAAAGAATGAATCAAAATATTTCCTTTTGTTTCTCTAGAAAGAAAGTAAAAATTATCTGTCAAATGAATAGTCAGAACTTAAAATTAATTTTCAAATTCTCACAGAATATTAAAAATAACTCTTCAAAGATGACTTTGCTATTTTTATAGGGAGAATAACTTTTCCCCCAAAATAAGTATTTTGCACAGTGTTTTGGTTCACTAAGTGATACTAAATTCCTACTTCCTCTAGGGTTAGTTATATGGATATATACTACCTAATGCATGTTTTACCAAAAAATTTGGAACATGAAAAGATGGTTAGATTGCATGTCTCAGAGACTTGAAAATTAGTTCTAGAATTCCAGACTATTTTGCCTTTTGAACCTACTTAGTAGTAGTACCCTGCTAATTTTGCAGCATATTTAGGCTGGAGTGTCCGCTTGGTAGGGAGGTACAATAGAGACACCTATCATGGCTGAGAGAGCTACAGGCCATGTATTTGAGTCCAGTTGTCTCCTTGGGCACCAGTTTGCTTTCAGGTTTTTTTTCAGTTTGCTTTTTTGCCATGAGCTGCAGCTGTGCTCTTGTGGTTTTGGAGGTGCTTGTAATTTAAAAGTGACCTGCAGTTTCCAAGAGGTTGAGCAGCTTTGGTCTGTGGGTTATTTACCTGAAGAAGATGCTAGTATTAGCTGTCCAGCAGCTGAAACAGTAACAGATGGTTCTGCTGGTTACTTGTCCTTCTCTGGTGGTCATCAATTTGTTCTGGTTGCTCAGCTGGTAGTTGTTGGCAACTGCTGGAATCGAGGTGGATTGTACCATAAACAAAGCTTTAGTAGTCTGTGATGGTTTTGAGTCTCTTCCCAGTGGGCAAACACCTGCATCATTAAAGCATCTTTTGACATGAATTGGCATCCTGCTTTGGCTCAGGGGCCAGAGTTAAATGATTGTAGAGATCAAAAAGTTCTTTTATGCCTTCAGGTCAAAGTTGATGTTTTGTTAGGACAATGTTAGACAGTCTTGAATGTTGTTACCCATGAGTGCCAAGGGTAAAAGCTTTTGAAACCTAACTTGCTTCTTTTGTAATTACTGATAACCAGAGCAGACTGGCTATTAAACTTGGTAGTATGGTTTGGTTTTTCTAGCCATGTTGTATAAAGGAGCTGACTGATGCATCAGAAAACAGACATTTTGTATATGTGTTCTAAACAGTAATTTTTACAACTTAGATTCTCTACTAAAACATTGGCTGTGCTTTGTTTGAGAATGTGAAACAGCATAATTCCTGTTATGAATGTGACAAAACAAATAGAGTAAGTTTCCATTTTAACTCCCTGAACTGTGTCCTTGCAGAGGTAGAATTTATGCTCCTAAAAAAAGAAAAAAGCTCAGTTTGATTGAAGGACGGGTAGAAGAAATATGTTGATTAATTTCTGGTGTTTATTTTTGAAGCCTCTTCTTTGTAGAATATATATCTTTGAGGCTGAAATAGATTGACTTGTCTTCATGTTGTTTTTACTAAAAATAATACCTAGGTATTCTGTACTCTAATTGGATTTTGTTTTCAGTTCATAAGAAAACTGATAATTTTAAACCAAAATAATAAGAAGGAAAAATGGGACCAAAATTTTGAGAGCAGAACCCTTATATGAAACTGTTAGAGAATACTTTGAACTTTCTTTTCCAGAGAAATTTTAAGTATTCTGCATGCCTATCAAAGAACTTGTGCATATTTATGCCTTTAAAATATCCTCAATTAGTTAGACAATATCAGAATAAAAGTTTTCAGAGATGTTGTACTGCTAATCTCTGTTTCACGCGTAACAAGTGTTCTGTGCGTTAAAGTAAAGCTGCTTTTTGCATTTGATATTTATGTTGAATGTCACCTGCTTGAAATCAGTATGTCCTCAGCATTTTAAATATTTACTTATAATAGCCTGCTCTTTCTAGCTTCTTTGATGGATGGCTGGTATTGTCATCTTGTGCCTGACAGATTTTTGGTATGCAAAACAAAGTATTTTACTATTGCTATTAACTGCAATGCTGGACCAGGTACTGGTTTGAGTTCATGCTGCTGGTAGTGTCTGTTCCTTCATAATTGTTCTTTAATGTTCATAAATAGTAGTATTCCTTGTCACTGATTAGATTAATATATAGATCTAAAAATAGTCTTGAAATTCAGGCAATCACTTTTTCCCTAAAAAAATCAGCTTGTCAATCAGTGCAGTTAAAGTACAGCTACTTTTTAAATATTGCCTTGTGCAAGCTGTTAGTTTCAAAAGGCTTCAGAATTCCAAGAGAACTGTGCTTAGAAGGTAGATCAAAAATTGTCATGGAAGCAATAGCTACTGAATTAATGTACATAATGAACCACTGTAGTGATCAAGAAATTCTGTCATAGTGGCGAGAAATTTCATTTGATGCTTGATCTACAGGTGAATAGTGAATTGAGAGTGTTGTTAACTTTTTCCCCCTTTTTTTAATACGCTTCCTTCTCTCTCATTCCTGTTATTATTTGTAGTATTCATAAATGGAATGTGTTTGTGAAAGACGGAATTGGATATGGATATATTTGCTATGTCAATGACACATTTTATAGCAGTGTTTTAAGGCAGATGTAAATTTTCAACCTCTGAGCTTTTGGCATAATGCTTATTTAAAGGGTTTGGAAAAAGCTGCAAGCTGTCCTTTTACATGTGGGATTAATCTGCATGTTTGGTTGGAATTGACATTTGGAAAAATCGCTATAAGATTACACATGGGGAGAAATACTATTCTGATCTCACAGAGGAGGTGATATTTCCCATGCAAGACAAGAAATTGTACTCTTAAGTGGTGTTGTTTGAGAATTACCCTAATCTTAGAAAAGGTGAATGTGACAGGAATGTGGATTGAAGTTGGGAAAGAGATGGGTCTGGAGCAGGTTAGGGATATAAAGTATAAAAGCAGACATAGGATACAATGTGTGTCTTTGACATACACTCTTCACTAGGGTCAGGTTCTTGAGTGCCACCTTTGCTTGCTGTTTCCAACACCTGTGAATGCCCCCAACATGATGTGGATGTTAACTCCTCCCTCTGCAGGAAAGGTTGTGCTGCTACAGTGAGAACTCCCTTAGCTCGTTCTGGTCATTGTTTGTGCTGGTTTTATTTCAGGGTCATGTGTACATCCACATGGGCCATATGGTGATGTGGCTGTTTGGCAAACTTTAATTGAAGTGAGAAAATGACCAAGAAACCCATTGAAAGAACTCTACTAAGGTCACTAATACAAATATTTAAAAGCTGAGCAACTTCTTCAGAATTCAGATTTTAGATGAAGCTCTAATTTACTCCAAATATGAAGGTGGTTCTTTTCAGTTCAAAAATATTTTCCTGTGGGATAATGTCAGTTGAAGTAGAGTGAATTCAGCCAGCTTCCTTTGGGCTTTCCTCTGTTAGCTTATAGCGTGTGGGCCCCTGTGAGTAGAGTGTGAGTGCCTGGGGGGCTGTGGTGAACTGACTGATAGTACTCTCTTGGTTACATGGTAATGTTTCTTCCTTAATTGTGTTATTTCATGGTTTCTACATCTTTCAGTACTGTATTTCAAATTTACTCTTGAGTGGTTTCAAATCTAGAAAATAACTTCTCTAGAGCCTATAGAAGATTAATTATGAAGCATTTGAATGACACAATGATTGAGGCACCTCTGCAGGTCATTCTGTTGAAACTCCTTTCTCCAGCAGGGTCACCCAGAACAGGTTTCCTGGGACCATGCCCAGCTGGCTTTTGAGTATGTCCAAGGATGGCATTTCCACAGCCTCTCAGGGCTGCTTGTGCCGGGGCTGAGCAGAAAGCTGCAGTGAGCCCCATCTCAGCTTGCAACTGTCTTGCACATCAATTTGACTTTTTTAGACTTCCAGCTCATCCTGTCAATAAAAACAAAGAGCCTATCAATTTATCAATTAAAATGTTTTTTGTATCTGTAGCAATTGAGCACTTGACGGGTGTGAGCTCAGGTAAGGAAGTGAGGGAGCAGAGGGGGACTTCTCAAACAGGGAGACAAAGCTAGCATTGAAGAGTCAAGTTTAAGCTAGGGGGTGTTTATTTGACAGATTTGGTTTTGTTGATAGTTTTGTATGTAATGTCATACTTTTAAACATAGTATAGCAAAAAGATTTTGATGAAAGGAATAAATGGCTTCTCATAGGAAGCACAGAGGGTATGGGATAGGTCTGAAGATTAGCCTAGCCCAGCTTTTAGAAATAAGAATAATGTTCTTATTTCTTTTGTGAGTGTAATGGGTATTTCCTGGGTAATGTACAGGCTGAGCATATAATTTAGTGTGCTTACCAGAAGGTAGACAGCCTGCTTGAGAAAGTTCTCTTGCTTCTCTTGTTCCTTCCCCTTTTGTACTTCCTATCCTCTCTTCTCAGAGCAACGTTGAAATAGAATTACAAGTTTTGTACAAGAATGCTTGAAATGCTTGTAAGTTTGACTGTGTGAGAGCCCATTTTACACTTCTGGCAGATTTTCAGAGAAGCTTAGCCTTGTGTTTCTTGAAGCTATGACGTGCACTGGACCAACAACGCAGAAGCTAAACTTGCACCATCTCTTGGGAACATGGGTTATTAAGATAGAAGGGTACAGACTGGGATTCTCTTGTGCTCCACAAACAGAGCATACCAAGGGACCACATCCCATCCTCCCACATTTAAAAAATACAGTAACCAAAATGGGAGGGGAATTTGATGAAGCCATAATGCAATATAGGTGAGATAAAACAAAAACAAGTTACAGGAGGAAACATGTTTAAGCAGAAACACTAAATTATGAAGTTTAATAATGAAAGGAATAATTCACTTCCACTCATCTTAAATCAGACACATAAAAAAATAAACACATGATCAAGTAATTCAGTTTCAGCTACCTCTTAAAATTGAATATCTTTCTTAGCCATCAGCTGTGTGTGATATTTTTTTCAGTGTTAATATGCACGTAATCTGATAAATTTTGATTTAGTTTTTAGTTACTTTTTACAATTTGCTGTCTTTATGCCCCTGGGTAAACATCACTTCTATTTAATAAAAGTGTTGCTAGGTAGTTGAAAAATTTGAATAAGTTAATTAAAATAAAAAGGCAGGTTTTTCACCCAGAGGGTGGCTAGGCACTGAAATAGGCTTTGTGGAGAAGTGTTTGTGTTTCTAGTCTTCCCAGAGTTCAAGAAGCATTTGGACAATGCACTTAGGCACATGGTGTAGTTCTTGGTGCTGTCCTGTTTTGGGCTTAATGATCCTTGTGAGTTCCTTCCAACTTAGGATATTCTGTGATATTTGGATGTTAATCAAAGCTATGTTTGAAAGTATGTTGTCTTTAGGAGCCTTGTCTGATTTGCACTATGGAAAACCAAAAGTTATTTCTAAATCATGGAATAATATGAAAGAATGAATATTCAGATTTAAAAGACAGAAATGGGACAATCGGAGAGAGCTGTTTGGAAAAGTAAAGAAGTTGGAAGTAAAGTTATGGACTAAGAACCTCGAGTCAGAACACAAGTACTTTCATTAATTGTCTTACAAAAATGAAATTGCATTTTAGTCTCGTTTACCAACAACAATAAGCTTGTGTGATCATTTTAACTTCTTTCTTCCTCAGTAGTTATTGACCTCTGATGACCAGTTTAACAAGGCTTTCAGAAGACCATTAAGTTGGTCCATGGTTTGTGACTATCAGCAGGCAAAGGAATGAATCCCAAGCTTTTCCCAGCTTTGGCAATTATTTCCATTTGTCAGCAGCTGAACAGGCACCAAGCTTTGTGTATTGGTTGGCCTGTTGGGAAGAGTGCGGTTGAAAATAGCACATGGGTTTCTCTACAGTAACATAGCACTTGCCTGCTCTTGCCTTACTGTTTTAGTAGAAGACTTCAAAGGAACACAGGTTACTGTGATAAAAAGTAGCAGAGAAATCATTGGAAATCCATGGCTTCTTGGATTTTGTTACTTGAAGAACTGCCTTCTGATATAGGAAGGATTTCTGAATTCACAGTAGAAGTGTGTAATCCCATTTTCTTTATGTGTACTTATTTGTTTGTTTATCCATGGGTATGCTTTTTGTTGCAGTGGTGTGATGAAAGATTCGACTTCCAAGCTACATTTTTACAGTGCTTGGCAAAACATGTGCCAAATATTTACTCAGCTGAAATGGACCCCTTGGTGGAGAAACAAGAGGAAATGGTCCAGACAGCAATATTGTATCCCCTGGAATGTTATTTGTTTGGGGAGGACCCAGATATATTCCTGGAGAAACTACAACAGAGTGGAACCTCCCAGCTCTGTGGAAAAGTGTTCAAAGGAGGGGAGACAACATACTCTTGCAGGTAGGAATGAAGGTGTGTTGTCATCAATGTTCCCATCTGAGATAATGCAGCAAAGTGCTTTAATAAAATCAGTTGTGCTGCTAACTGTGTCATTGCTTGTGTCATGGTACTTCTTTGCTTAACTGATGCTGGCATTTGTTTCCCATTTTAAACCACTTTAGAGTGAGGAAAATTGCATATGAAAAGAAGGCTCTGGCAGAGAAATTGGGAAGGAAATGGAAAGGTTACTAAAAGTACTGAAAGCTATTGGTTAAGTGTTGGATGATAAGGTATGAATATGGAGTCTGTACCTGAATTGAGGGATACAGTACTTACCCTTTCAAAGTCTGAAACAGAATCTGGCATTTCTGAGCATCATCAGCCCTTTGCTTTGGCAACAGCTTAATGACCAATGGCAATTTTTTCACCTTTATTTCTCATCTTGAAGTATATTAAAGGTGGCAGCTCATTGATTTGACAGAATTAATTTTATTAATTCCTATTAATACAAATAAATTACTGAGTATCATGAATAAAAATAATAATACTAAAAAGCTAGCTGTTTTTTAGGGTGAATGTAAAGATTGCAACAGTTCTGGCAATTGATGAGCATTAATATGATGCTATTGCCATAGTTCATTCTAATTTTCAGTTTATTTTAAAAGCCTAGAAAATTTAATTAGAAATACTGAAATAATATTATTTAGGATGAAAAGCGCTATCAGTAAAAAATCCATCCCTTAGAATTTAGCAAGTGTCAAAATGAAAGCTCTGTATAAATATAATTTATGAATTGCACTGTAAAGTTTTAATCAATCTCATACTCTTCAGCCTTTTCTAGGAACCAGCTAGTGTTATGTGTGGAAGGAGAATGGTCTTTGAAGAAGCCCTGCTGTGTGTACTAGAAAGTGTATAGTGAGTGGGACAGATGTATGAAGGAAAAAGTTGGACGAGGGAGTGCAGTGCTGCTAGAACAGGAATAATTATTTTCCTACCTCTCCAGATTTCATGTATGGTAGCAGGCAAAAAGACAAGACTAAATATCTCAGAGTTGGTCTCTTTCTTATTTTTTTGAGTTCCAGTCTTGCAAAAATGTGCTACTATTTATACAAGGTGCTGTGCATACTACTGCAACTGAAGCTAGGTATCTGTTTCCTTTGGACTTCTAAAATGCTAGAAATAAGAGATACTCTGAAGTTTTAAAACCTGATTGTCTTGAATTGGTTAATCAAATCTAGCAGGCACTTCTGCCTGCTTTTTTCTTTGATTCATCTTTCAGTAGATTTATGGTAATAAATATTACTGAAGTATTAAATTTTTGTAATGATTATTATAATCTGAAGGTTTGGAAGGAAGTTATTTCTGTAATCAGAATTACCATGAGATTTTTGTTGTAAAATAGGCTTGAACTAAATGTTGAACAATGTTATAAAGTAAAAAATTTGATATGTTGTCATTAAGCACCTGTCATCCACATTTTGCATAGAATAAAACAGCATTTGAAGAAAACGTGAACGTTTTTTAAGGAAAAGGGCAATATATAAAAGTATGAATTTGAAACATAGGATAAAACAGAATTAGATTGCCCATGAGTGTAATTCCATATTTTCAGGTATTTAGGTGCATGAGTGAAACTGTACAAGTTACATTTCAAAGTATATATTCCTAACTTATTTGAAAGGATTTATTTTCAGATTTTAACTTCTAACTGTTATAAAACTTAGAAACAACCTAGTAGAAGTGGAGCAGAAGTTTAATCAGCCAACTGACTGCTGACTGATGTTGGAAACAATAACGAAAGTTAATTCAGAGTCCTCACTGGTTTTCCTAGCAGCTTATTCTTAGCAAAAGCAGAAAAAGTTTTGCTAAGCAAGTTTTGAAGCTGGAAATTGAGCATGTTTTTGACAGAATTTGATATAACAGATTTGAGTACCTGGTTCAAACCTGACAAGTCTGGTTACTCCATGTAAGAGAAAGACAATGAAAGTCAATGTTTTTATAATTTGAATCTGTTGTTAATCTCAATTTTTCTTTTTTTCAGAGCAACATATTTTTTTGCGCATGAAAATTTTAGGTGCTTGTTTTAGAAAGTTTTCCATTTACCATTTTTATTGCAGAGACTGTGCAGTTGATCCAACTTGTGTGCTCTGTATTGACTGCTTCCAGAATAGCATTCACAAGAATCACCGGTACAAGGTAGGAAAATCTTATTTCAAGAAATGATACTTGTAGCTTTAG
>VWYI01018019.1:0-16175 GCA_013399455.1 Anthoscopus minutus
CTATCCTGTGTCCTGAGAGTGGATTTAAGGGCAGAGTAGTATATTTGGCCTTTGTGTCCTCCTCAATAGCACATGAGGAAGGGCAGTCCAAGTGCTACTGAGCTTCCCTCTACTCCGAAGGGAATACCAGCTGTCTGAGCATACCCGCCAACTCAGTCACTGCCAGGCACTTATTATGCTGCATAACACCTTGAAACAGGCTGCTTATAAGCATCTTGGAAGATGTTTTTAGGACTTACCTGTAGATCTTTGAGTTATTCCTAGGATTTCTAGTCTTGCATTGAGACTCCATTGTGCCAGGAAATCATGTGATTTGAAAAGAAATTAAGAGTCTGTCCTGAGGTTAGCTCCTCTAATAATAAATGTAAGCTAATTTTGAGATTTCCACTGGGACACATGAGAAGGTTTTCATGTCATCACAACATTTAAAATTTGAGTGAGATTAATCTCGTCCAGGCTGTTTAAAAATTTAAAATTCATTTAGAATTTAACTGTTGTTACTTTTACATCTAAGTCAATACAAGAAAAAAATCTTTTAAAAAGCTGAGTGTCTCTTTTATTTCTTTCATTAAATATTCTGAATCTGTATATTAGTTTTATTCCCCTGTTATGTCCTGACAAAGCAAAATACTCTTCTTGGAGGAAACATTTTTCATTTCTGGGACTGATATTTTTCTCATTTGATTTCCATCTCATTCCTGTGATCAAGAGTGTTCAAGATATCATGCACAGTGGAGATTAAGTACTGGAATATACCATACTATTAGCCACTGATAACATGTCAACTGTGCCTACAGGTCTCTGGAGAAAACCCTCTGCAAGATGAAAGTTTTTACTTGGGTAGAGAGGAGTCCAACACATTTTGCAGGCCCCTCTTCCCAAACTGTTTTCTCTGAGTCTGGCAAGAATCACAGGGGTTTCAATACCAGAAACACTTTCCTTTCACTTTAACAAAAATTCATTTCTAGCAGTCATGGTTATAGAAAAAGTTTGAAAATATGGATTCAAAAAGAATGAACTTTTGAGAACATGTGATAAAGAAGCTAACAATTGTTTTCAAAAGATTCTTGTATAATTTGATATGGTCACTCTTCTTTTATAACTAATGAATGCATGCAATTAATTCACTGAATCATAGAATATCTCATTGGAACAGACCCACAAATGATCAAATTCCATCCATTTCAAAACCAAAGATAGGTAGGGTCTTGTCCTCCTCTAGACGAACCAAAAAGCCCACTGTGTTTTATGTGGTCTTTTCTTGGAACAAAGAAACACTGCATAAACTTTAGCATATAATACATTGTGTTTGGCTAGAGGCTTCTTGCATGTTTAGGTTTGTACACAGGCACTCACATATTCTATATGTTTAATGTTTATTTAAAATTTCAATAAATGCCACTCAATACCAACTAGCAATGTCTATAAAAGATCTTATGTTCAAACAAAAAATTCATGCTGTTATAAAAATATAAAATTAGAAGCAACAATTATTAAAATAAAATCATAATAGCAGAGTAGTAGCAAACATACTACAAATATGATGTTAGAATTACTCAGGATTTTTTTATTCTCTTCAATTTTTATTCTTTCTTCTCTCCATTTTGATAAATTGAAAGAAATCTCAGCTGTAAATATGCTTTTCCTTCTGTTTGTTTTTGGGGTTTTGGGGTTATTTGTCTGCTTTTGTGATTTGCTTGAGTTTCAAAGTTTTTTGCATTTCTGAGAAAAGATTTTGGGGAGATTTCTGAGAAAAGATGTTCTGTGCTTCTATGTATTCCTAACTGCTGGGGTAATTGTGGTGGCTACTATACTTAAACCAAGCATATACATCTGAACGATGACAGTCAACAGACTAAAAAGTTGTTAAGGTATGTGTCATCTGACCTATTTTAGATATTTCCTTTAGTGTGAGATGAACTTGCTCTACAAATGTCTGTCTCTTTATACAGACAATAACAAAGCATGAGATCGAGAACATGAATAAAAATCTTTAGACTGAGAAAATGGCCATGTTTAAATAAGGACATATTTTATCCTGTTGTAGGAATCTATTTTTTGAGATTCTTGGCCTTACTGCCAGTGCACATCAACAGTGGTAATGTAAATGCTGTTAAGAAAGAAGGTAGTGTTCTTTAAGAGGGATATATATATAGGAAAGTTAAATTCAAATTGTACTGACTCTAAAATAGGTTTTTCATTAATATATTATTTTATAATTGTATATCCCTTTGAGATTTTTAAACATGAACTGAGATATGTTTAATTATATACATTTTTGTAATTTATGCTGAAACTATGTAAACATAGAGTAAATAAATTATTATCTATACGGTTTCAGTTTAGTAACAGAAATCAGTTAAGTACTTAATCTTCTTGAGGACAGTGAGAGAGATTTCAATCTTTTCTTATGCTTGTCAGCTGACAAGATTTCTTTTGTTATGATAATTGGATTGGTGTTCAATTGTGACAGGTATAATTATATTACTTTGGTTTTACTAATCAGTTCTTAATCCTTTCTTATTTATTTTCTGCAATTTAAGTAGCTGTTGAGTTATGTAACAGTTACCTAAATCAGTGCTTGCAAATTACTCTTGGAACTGGTCTCACTGACAATTGATGAAGGGTTTTTATCAGTTTCTATATCTTAACTTCTCCTTTTCCTCCACCTATGACTTCTATACGTTCTCCTCCTGAGTTTATGATATTTATTAATTTTTTGCTTAGTTATAAATATTTAGCACTCACAAACCACAATCAGCAGGTTCTCCCACTTTTTTGTTGTTTGCCTCTTCATATAGATTTAGTTAATGAATTTCTGCTTTTTGTCCCCTTACACTGAGAGGTAAAAACATTTCAAAGTTGAAAGTATTTGTGAAAACCCGAAGGTATATTCATATTGCAGAGATAAAATCTGCTTATCTCCATTTTATACTGCTGAATATTTGAGTTTAATGGAAATTATAGTGTTAATTATGTGGCATGAAGAAATTCACTCTTCATTTTTGGTCATATCAAATATCATTAACGAAAGCTTACAGAAATTTTCCCTGTTTCTTAGCCAAGCATTCAGTTTTCCCAGCAAAACTGTAGCAGGTATTTCCAAATGTAGGGCACTGGCTAGGCAGAGAATGACTAGGCTGATGCCATTCCCACATATTCATCCCCTGGAATTGAGTGGACTAAAGCTGTTGTGTGCAGCAATTACATGGGACACTTCTGGAAACAGTGTAACAAAGTTGTTAGATACCTACAATATCTTCCTAAGATAAGTGTCAGCATTGAAATCAAGAAATCAATCAGGTCAGTAAAATTAATAAGATGTTCAAATATCTGCAGGAAAAAAAAATCCTGGTTACCTGTGTTGATATGGACTACACCTAAACTCAGGATTTTTTCTGTAATATTGGAGTTAAAGTAACTATGGAGTTGTAACTGCTTTAAAATACAACATTAATGAATTTCTGCTACTGCAACTGTATGTGAAATGCACAAGTCTGGTGTTTAGATAAAGCACAGACATTTTTTAATCACTGGCATCTCTGAACCTGAGAAAATAGGTACATTATTGACCTCGCCATGCTTGCAGAAGGGACAAGAGATCTAAGTGGCCAAAAACCTGCAGCACTGGTGGGACTACACTGAGTTTTCATTCCACTGGCAGTATGGAGTGCACTTCATAAGCCCTCTTGAACTATCAGCAGGCATGTACAACACTGCACATTTATTTGTAGGATGAGAAATCTGGATCCTAGTATTCCATAAATATAACCACACAGCAAGTCTTTTTTAGAATCTAATAATCTCAGAAATAGGAACATATGCATAGATGAGCAACAAAAAAAAGCTTCTATACCAGTTAGCAACAACTAATAACAGACCTCTGAAAACCTAAGAATATAATAATTTTCAGATTTCTTATTGCTAACATGGATAATAACCCATGGGTTTCACAGCTTGGCCAAACGATGCTTATAAATTTTGGAAAATCTAGGAATATTTGTAGGATACAAAATATAAATTCCACAGATTTCTTCTTTGTTCTTAGTTTCTTCTTTGTTCTATTTTGTTTTTACATGGTGTAATGATGTCTTCTTGGGCATTTGATAGAATTGTTAATATGAAGTAATATTTCAATTAACCAATACATTAATCCCTTTAAACCAATTAAGATATTTAAAAAAAAAAAAAACCAAACAAATAACTGAGTTGAAATCACAGTTTATTTATTTTTGAAATTAAAACCAGACAAATGAGCAAATATTAGTAAAAACTCAGCTGTGAGCTAATCAGTGTTTAACTGGCTCTAGAACATCAGTGAAATCAACACTGCAATCTGTTACTGAGCATGGTTTTATTAAAAAAAGTCAGTTAAACATGAAATGTTACAGAGATATGCAATTATGAAAGTTAAATCAGAGTGATACTATTCTAAAGAGTAATATTTTAAATGGATGTAATTTTAGAGGACTGTGTATTACACAACAAATATCCAAAAAAGACTTCAATGTAAACATTTAAATAAATTTTTAAGTCAAAAATTGCACCCATGTGAACATATTCTCCCTCTGTTTTTGTTTCAAGGATGAACTCTGTGTTGACATATAATCAGGAAGAAATTCCTGAAGTAAACTTTCCTTAAAACCTCAGTGTGACTTTCTATTTCTCCTTGCCTGTTCACACAAACCTGATAGAAAATGAATGCCTTTCGTCCACATTCTGAGGTTTGTTTACAATTAGCCAGCATACTTTAAAAATAGTAAGAGCTAGCAGATAGTAAAACGAACAGCACAAATGAACTTAACATATGACCCCTTAAACATTATTCTCAATTGGTCTTTGGATCTAACTATACATATAAAGCACAGGTTATTTTCATTTTAAATATATTGAATGGCAGTTTTTAAAGAAAACTCAATCCATCATATTTTGCTTTATTCTCCAACTTGTGATGGATGTTTTATCAAATCATTCCTTAATTTTATACTTCAGCAGACTGAGCACAGTGATTTAAATATTTTCTTCAGAGGGAATAGAGAAATGGCATATTGACAACATCTTATTTTTGCTTTTTAGTGGTGCTAGTTATTCATTTGTGCTAAGAGAACAGAGACATAAAACAAAGTAAACTTTATCTTCCTAGAAACTATAATGTATATTTCTTTTCTTCTGAAAAAGAAGAAGACTGACAATTTCAATGTATAAGGGAAAATGCATAGACATACTTAAGTCAGTTTTCCACTACCTAGCCCACTGACCCAGTGCAGTATGGACATGACAGCACACAAGTTGATAAGGATAAGATACTCAAGAACTGCTGAGGATCCTTTTTCAGCTTATGTTGAGTTCTCTGGTCTTTCACCTAATTCACTCTTGTCACCTATACTAGATTGTTGAAATTTGCGGTATGACAACAAAAGTTAAAATCGTGCTATAACAGGGAGGTAGATTTACCATCCACCATGCTGTCCAGTGTATTTATTGTGTATAGCTGCAATGACCAAGCTATATGCATCCAGTGGACAAGATTTGGACCTGCATGAAATGTGCTTGTTTTTACAGCTTAGGCTTCCTCTTTTTTTTTTTTTTTTTTCCTCCTTTAAATTGATTATCATCACATGATGGGAACTTCTGCAGTTTGGTTCCAGGGCAGACATGCAGTGAAATTACCTTAGGAGAGAGGTACTGTAATCCAAGAAAGTCCAGCTCACCTTCTGATGAAAAGCCTTACAGTGCCTATATATGGCGTAACATCACCATATTCTCTGTTAAGTTTGACCAAAAATTCTGTTCACATCCTGGGTTACCATAAGAAAATAATAGATTAGGAAACTTGAAACACAATTGGACCCTATTCTTCTTAAAAACCCTGTTTTCTCATAACTATCTTTCTTTCTGTGTTGTTTTACTGTAAGTAATAGAAAGGATTGGGTTTTTCCTAAAATAATTTTTGTGCTCACTGTTTTCTCTCTTCACACTGGATTCCCTCAAACACTCCCCTTAATATTATTGCCAGATGAAGAAGGACAGGAGAAGATAAGGTTTATGAGGGAAGTCTGCATCCTTTCTTACAGCATGAAAAAATTCTGCAGGAAATAATGATTCTTCTGAAATATTAGATGCTTCTTATCTGATCCTGAATTATCCTCACAATATAATAGCTTCATTCTTTGAGATACTTAAAAATGAAAGGATTGGAGTGTAGCATCCAGATAATTATTTTAATCCCCTGGGTCACAGGAAGACAAGCTGCTTTGCTTCAGATATTAACAGGATCAAGTAAGAAACTGAAAGCTCAATTCCCAAACCTCACACTAATCCCCCAAACACTCAATGTTCCATCTTCATATGTAAGAGTCTACCATAAGTAGATTGCATCAAGAGAAAGAAAAGGACTGATATATTCTTTGAGGATTCTGTAAGGTAAAACCTGTTACTGGATTGACATGTAGGCTTCTAGATGCCCAGGAGCCTTCTCACGGGTATCTAGTTCATGAACTCAGCAGGAATTAGGTGAAATGTAAAAGCAGTATAAGAGTAAATAAAACTTAAACAAACTTACAAACACACAAATAAAATAAAATAAAATTTGAACACTTGATACAAATCCAAAATGGAGCTTTGTACTGAATTAGACACTGTTTCCCTGCTATGTGCACACGGAAACTAGAAATTTCTGCTATTCGTATCACTTATATCCAAGTTAGTTTCGTAGGTACATTGTTCCTACATTGTACATTTGTAGGTACATGTGAATTTAAGCCCATCAGATGTTAGCTGCTATACAAATAAAGGGCAATGATTCTATATTTTTAGGTTTTTAATAGTTTCAAAATTACCCCAGAAAAATTAATTGGTTTTCTGGGATATATCACCTTTGACATGCACAAACCCGTCTGAATTCTTAAACTGTACTCATCTCTGCCAGTCTTTAGATAAAGTTTTTAACTTACTGCTTTCTGATACTGTATTTTTCATAAATATTTCTTAGTCTGTTTTTTTGTATTTTAAAAAACTGCCTTTGCAAGCAATTCCTATGTCATTCTTGTTATTCTATTCCTAATATTCTAGTTAACCCTCAGATGTATACAGATTGGCACTGGGATTCCCATGGTGGCTGAAAGTTTTTGTTGATTAAATTTCAGTTGCTCACAAACTCAGAATTGCTTTCAGTTTTTCAGACAGGTTTGGAGCCAAACCATTGTGGAGAGGCTGTTTATTACAGCATTCCAGACTAGCAGAACACTATTGTTTTGGAAACTAACTTAAAATAGTAAAAACACAATCTGGACATCATTCTGCTATTTACTTCTTGAGAATACCTGTTATTTCAATCAAAATCAGTGAGTGAAATACAGATATATCACTTCAGCTACCTTCTCTTAATATTTATCCAAAATCATCTTGCTGCTATGGCACAAATAAATGAACAATCTCAGAAGCTGTTGTTACTTGAGGCAGATGGTGGCAGTATCAAAGCCCACAAGAGTTTCAAACTGTTGGCATGACTATAATCACATCTAAGCCAACCAAATATTTAGGAAGAGTTTGAAAGGTGTGCATATTTCATACAGTGTGATGAAGAGAGTGAAAAAGTAGGTTATAGGAAAGTTAAACCCACTGAATCCCTGGGCAATAGGTTAACAGAGCTTTAACTGATAGTGTTAACTGTTTCCAACGGGGTATGCAGGGCTCTAATCCAAGGAGGTAAGATAGAGGAGCAAATTGTTTTTCTCTTCCAGATGAGAGAAGACCAAACATCGGTTTTGTTACTCTGAAAATGGCTTTGCAGTAAATGAACATTTCAATTCTAAAGTGTCAAACATGCTGCTGAGTGAAATGATGCTAGATCTATATTTTCCTTGGTACCATTTTTTCATGTTTACATCAATTTTCATTAGGTTTTTCTCAGTTTTGCTCTGTACTTAATGAACTGGGAAGTAGTGGGTGGTGGTGGGAGAGTAGTGGTGTTATTAGAGTTATTAGAAGGCTTAAAAGGTTGTATTCTCATATTCAGTGAAATACACCTCTTTAGGGAAAGAGTCACAGCATCTGATTTACACAGCAGTTGTGATATACAAAAGAATCCCAGATTCACCTCCATGTACTATCCTAAGCTTCTAAAAATGTTTTATTGTTTTTAAAAGAAGTTAGAAGTATGCAGAAAACCCTCCCAATGAACCTTTGCACATGACACAACTGTTTGAATTCTATGGGGATAATAATTCTTAATCCTTTTCCAGGACAATAGCTGAGTCTCAGTTTTTCAGATAACAGAGTATTTGAGAAGAATTAAGTAAAAGATTATTGTTAGAAATTTACAATGTTGATAGGACAAAAGATATATAGAGGATTCTAATGGAGGTGTTGAAATTTAAAACTTATATATTACTTTCAGGTACAGTCCTGAAAAAATCCAAATAAACCTTAAAAAATAATGTTATTAATAATAATCCTCTAGAAGGTTAGACATTAGACAGATGAAAAAGCAACTTGCTTTATGCTAAGACTAGCTGAATGAAGTAATCAGTTTGCAAATCTCTGTGCAATGGGCCTCATAAGATTTTTTTTTTTTTTGGTGACATTTATCTGTGAATAAAAGTGTAGCTGAGCTTGAACCAGAATGTCTTAGTTGCATTCTGGATTTCTTATTCCTGCTTCAAGGAAGCTTATCTGAATAGTCCTTCCATTAGCTAATTTTCCAGATCTTTATTCACTATTCCATTTTTTAATCTTTAATACTCCAAATATCATGTCCCTCAATATCTTTAATAAGCAAACTTATGTCCAGGTTCCTTCACATTCCTCTATTTAGTAAATAATAATAATTGATAGCAATAAAAAAAGTAAAATGGAAAACTGACAACTTCTACACATTCTGTAACCATCTGACCTCCATTTATTCTTCCTCCTCATCACATATATTTCGCCATGACCATTCCAACATGTTTTTCAGTGCCATTGGGAAAATAACAGTTCACCTCAATGTTCCTACAGAACAAGAACTTTTGGAGAGAGGAAGAAACTTGTACTCAAATATTTGACAAAGGACTTTATATCAAAACTTTCTGAGGTAATCGGAAGGGTTGGATTATCACACTTCTAGGACTGATAGTACAACAGCTGGTAACTAAATTGTAGGACCTTATGCATAGCTCCACATAGAAATGTTTCATCCTGCACTTTTCACCATTTCTCAGCATGCATGTTGCATGTTTCTTTCAATTAAAAATGTTCTTTTGTTAATGTTTCTGGACTGATGAGATAAGGGTGGGCTGTAAGGGTATTTGCTAGGCTATAAAAGGGGAAAGTATTGACGGGCCTGGGGCAGGACAGTGGTCATGTTGAGACACTTCTGCAGAAAATAGAGTCCAGATCTCAGAAGGGTAACAAACCCTTCAGAACAACTATTTGCAAACTACAGCTGCATTATTTTTGATAGTTTGTATAAAGCAGAGATGGATACTGTACATCTATAAGAATCCAACTATGAAAGTAAAATGCTGCTGCATCCCTGGTGCTGATATAATCATTGTCTTCATTTCCCAAGGAATAAGCCGTCCATCACAAATCCTTATCATCATAGGAAATGTATTACGCTGTTTCAAAACCAAAGACATTGTGCACAACCCAAATAGCACAGATTTGACAGCAACTAGATTGCCTATGATAAGCCCTGGCTGAAATCAGTTGCCTCTCTGTTGTTTTGTACAATGTATGAGTCCATTCCCATCAGCCATTACTCTGTCCACACATCCAAATTATATTCTACATCTTGCACTCATCCATCATCATCATCATCATCATCATCATCAGCTAAAAGTTCAGAGGTTTTACCAGTCATTAACCCTATCTCAAGTATTCTCAAGATGTCTTCTATTACACAGACACTTCTCTTATGAGAGTATGAAATTCTCTGTTTCATACATTGTGAGGAAATCTCAAAAGTTGTATTACCATGGTCTTTTGGGAAATGACAATGCCAACAGTTTGCAGTCTGAGCTGAATCCATGTGCCCATGGAACTTATTCTCTTAGAGTGCAGGGGAATGAACTGGTGGGTCTGCTTTCCAAAGCAGGTTTACAATCAGAAGAGAAGACAGTTCTCAGGAACATCTCACAGTGCAGTAGGACTGGCTTTCTACAAAACAGTGGGAAAGGACCAGTTAAGATCAGGAAGCAATGAGATCTAGACTGGGTGATGGGCCATGGGAGCACTCAGTCAGTTCCTCAGGTTCAACAAATATTGTGTAAATATATTTACATACCGGTGATTGATTCAGATGTCTTCTCTTCGGTTATGTGCCAAAATGCATATGTCCTTAATGAATCCAGGAAAAGGAAAGGAGCAAAACAACCCCTTTCTTGTCCTTTCCCTTTTATTCTCCAAAAGCACTTTATATTTTATAACCTTTCTGTGGTCAAGGCTAGGTAAGTACTCCTAGTTTTCTGCAAAAGTAGATTTAGAAAGCTTGCAGAGTACTCATATGTTCTTTTGCTTTTTTAAAAAGCATTGTGATTTCATACCAAGTTTATGGCAGATAGTAAAGATGATTGTATACCACACAGATGAATATTTTTCTACTATATAAAATTCATATTTCATATACTGGACGCGGGGACTATAAATTCTTAATGATTGCTGGTACTTCTGAATGCTATTGTGGTTGCAGAAAGCACTTCATTATCAGCTAATGTCTGGAGACTTTCACCATTCTAGTAAAATAAAACTAAAGTTATATAAACCCTTCCTTTTAAACAGAAGTGGCCTCTGTTGAATTGTTTGTAAATAGCAGAACTAAAAAAAAATCAACATCAGCAAACATCATTTATTCAAGCCTTAATACTTCCTAATTCTTACATTTTTCTACTGTTGGAACAATGATTACTCAAATCCATCTTAATTTGGTTGAAGCAATTTTATTTTCTAGAATTATTTCACTAGTAGTTTTTCACTGGATTCAAAGTGCTCCATTATTAAATTTTCTCTGATTCTTCAAAAGCATATTCAGAAACAGTTACATAAATTTGAGACACTATGTATTGATAAATTAGTATTTTTGTTAAATTATTGTTTTCATTAATTATGTTGTTTTTTCTTTAAATTACAGTATATTCCTTAACAAAGAATATTTTTCTAAATTAGTTACCCCTGTCTTTTCTTTTAATTAGCACAATTTGTAAAGATTGGATTGAGTTTTCTGTAAAGGATTCCATGATTTCTCCTTTTGACCAAAGAATATCAAACAATCAAATATGTCAATGTTCAATAATAATTTAGAGATGGTATCTTTGGTTATGTTATCTGTTGATAACTTGGAAAAATTTGGAGATGCATAAAAACGGTTATGCTGCAAGAATACATGTCAGTCTTATTTCTCTCATGTTTATTTCACTTTTCTAATCCTCCCCATATTCCTGAAATTCTTCAAATTTAGTGAAAATATCGTATTCTCATTTATGCACTTAAAGGTGATATTTCTGAGGAATAATTTCTAAGGCTATAGCCCATATTTTTTTCCTGGATAGGAAACTATTTCCTGATAGCACAGCCTCCTTACTTTCCTTCCATCTTCTTGCTCACCTTTGATATTTGGATTGCATTAATTCTTTCTTCTCTCTTAAACAGAAATCCAGTCCTATATTACATATGATGCAAAGTGACAATTAGAGCATTAATCCTGGATGAATTTAGTATCATGTCTTCTGCATTGAAATGTGAGCTAGATACATGCACTCTATCTCCCCTGCATGTATTTAAATAACTACATAACAGCACACATACAAAACTAGGAAAAATCTCTGTTTTATTTACATCTGAAAGTAAATTGACTGCTTGCCCTTACATGTCTTCATGTTCCCAAATTAGTAAGTAAAATATCAAATCCTATGTGAAAGGAGTATTTAATATTTATTTTTACATGATAGTGTCTTCTTCTTTAACAGGATAAAAATATTGTGGCCCTCAAAAGTTTAACATTCAGACCTCAGTCAAAATAACAGGCATCAAGATTTTAGCCTAAACATATTGTTTCACTATAAACTGAAAATATTGGAAGATCAGTCTCTTAACTGGGATTTATAACATTTCTGCTATCTTCAGGGACACTTGGTAAAATCAACCTGAATTAAATTGGAGGGTGAATTTAAAATTCATTGGTTATCTGCACTAAAGTTTTGTGTGAACACATGATGCGGTGCTGGAATCCCACTATCTCACCCACAGCACCATACCGAGTGTGGGACACACCTCAGGAGGAGGATGACCGGAGGTGTGGCTTAGCGCGGATGCTCTACGGTACAGTCTGGGTGTCAGGCGCAGGTGGTGGCAAGGATGAGTAGGAGGTCTTTTGTGTAGGTTCCATGGAAAGTTTTATTCCAGGAAGGATCCAGGGACAGAAGACCCCAAATCCAAGCATGCAGGGGATTTTAAACCATGGAGATTCAAGGGGAGGATACAAATTTTTGTCCAGTAGGGAAGACTCAGGGGAGGAGTACAAGGCAGGGAATGTAATACCTTAACCAGTGAGAAGCACAGAGTAAGGGGAACAGTTTAAACAAACTATTGTGGTTTTGAGGGACAGGGAACTCTCTAGAAAAAGTGATTGGTTCAAGGCAGGATTGACAACTGGAGGGAGGAGTAATCAGAAATATTCAGGAAAAAGGGGCCTGGTCAGGACAGGATAGACAAATAGGTGGGAAGATACAATTCAAGGTCAAACCAACAACATAGGGGGGAAACAGAATAAACTATTAAAAGGATACTACAACAGACAAAGATTTGATTTATCTTTATTAAATTCCTAAGTTCCAAAATAAGAGACAGACACTGTTAAACAAACCAGGTGTGCCATTCTGATTGATAAACAAACCAGGTGTGCCATTCTGATTGACTTTCCTAAGTGTTCAGGAAAGAGAAGTGCTCACTTAGAAAGAAGGGGAGGATCCTTTACAGTATTTAAATTCTTCTGTGTCTGGAAAGCAGAAGATATTAAACATATGCAAGCATTTGTCAGCTACTAAGCTGCCACCTGAAATATTCTGTGACACATGATGAAATTTATTTATTTTCAATTTTTTTTTAACTGTGTTTCCGTTTCCCTTCTTTTTTTTTTATTTTTTTTTCTTCTGTATACCATGTTCAGGCAAAGATAAGGTTCTGCTGTTTTGGTTTAGCAAATCTATGGGGATTATCTCCTTAGTAATATGATCCTTTGTACCACAGAATTATAGAGAGAACTGCCATGCAGACAAAAAAAATTTGAGGCATCAAAAATCCCTTAGAGTTGAGTGTTCTTTGATCAGGCCTGTTGGGATATTTTCTGTCTTTGGGGGGGCCAAGGTCCAATTCCAGCTAGTTCAGGACCCCAGGCTAACAACCCCAACAAGGACAAAGGTAAAAGATGCGAAGCGCTCTCTCCCTCGGGACCAACGAGAAAGAGAACAAAGAGACAGAGACAGACGGAGAGACAAACAGACACAGAGAGAGACAGAGACATACAGGGTCCAGGGCCAGGCCCCCTGGGATAAACTCATGGAGAAGGGGCGGGGAGAGGTCATGGCCGATGACAAACCTGAAGGGAGGGGAGAAGGGAGGAGACGTCTCAAGTAACACATCACCATGGTCTGGGGCGGGGAGGGGGGAGATGTGTATGGGATAAACCAAACCACTGTTACAAAATAATAACGAGACAAACTATTCTATGCAGTGCAACACAGGCCTAAATTTTAAATGTGTTTCACTTACAAAGGGAAATAACATGTTATGTGGTATTACGATAATGAAATCAAACTACGTGAAAATGGTTCATGGCTATCAGGCACTGTCTACAGACAGCTAGCTATTCAGTTAGCATAAGCAAATAAGAGAGGTACTTCCAAACTGGTACATGATTACTGCAAACAGACAAAACTACTAAAGAAAAATACAAAACTAGTCTAAAATACTCCTATAAGTTAAACTCTTGATTTTTTTGGTAACATTTTGTATTCCATGGTTTTTACCAAATATTAACCTTCTCCTCCCAGTTGGATAAATAACTGGAAAGTTCATGGGGTTTTTATTAAAACTTCATGAAGTTTTTCATGACTTCTATGAGAAATAAGGTTTATTACATAGTTTCGTTTTGCTGCTAGTGCATGAGGTCTATGGGATTTTGTAGATAATTTCTGTCATCATTAGACTTCTCACAGAAATAATCACCAATTATCAGAATTACTGGAGAGACAAGGATGAAGGGAACAAGAAGGCATAGAATTATTAAAAATTTGCTAGAGCAAGTCCAACACTCATCTGAGAAATTTTTGGCTTTACTGATTTTTTTGTCTCTTACTTTTTTTCTTCTTTTTACCAATCACCTTAGTTTTATGAAACTGAAGACAAATACTAATAAGCTTATAACTGGCCTAAGCCCCAGGAGATTACTTTGGGGAATTTTTATTTCAAACACTTGAGTTTTATTATTTATTTCCTGCTTCTGCTAGGCATATGCAGTCAAATCCAAACATATTTTACTCCTACATATACCTACTTCAAAGTTATTTGTAAAAAGGTTAATATTTAAAAAC
Source organism: Anthoscopus minutus (assembly GCA_013399455.1). Taxonomy (NCBI): domain Eukaryota; kingdom Metazoa; phylum Chordata; class Aves; order Passeriformes; family Paridae; genus Anthoscopus; species Anthoscopus minutus. Next base: position 14,568 of record VWYI01018019.1, read on the forward strand.
ATGGTGTGTATGGAGGAGGAAGTTTACTTATGCTCATTAATGACTTTTTAAAATTAATTAATTTTATAAATCTTTCGGGGTTTTGCTTTTTGATATGTGTATATATTTTTCTTCTGGAAAGTTTTTGCACATCTCAATTCTTTCATTCCTCCAACTTATGCTGGAAGTGCAGAAAGGATAGAAGTTTATATAGTTGTTATAATGCAAAAATAACTTTGCATGCTTTTTGTAAACATGATGTCACACAATACTGCCTGTCCTTAAATTTAATTTTAGGATGCTTTATAAAGGAAAGACACTTTCACAAAATTCTCTCCAGGATTCAGTCTCTTTAAGGATATAAAAATTGTGGGAAGTAACAGAAGTTAATAAATCTTAATTCAAACAACTCTGTTTCAATCACAGCTCATTACAAAATGGGGATTAAAAGTGGTCTCTAAAAACAAACCAAACAAAACAAAACCCCAAAAAATTTCAGGCTTGTCAATCATAATTATTTAATATGGACACAAACTCACTTGAAACAATCCCAGACTCACACATTTCTTTTTCCCTGTTTCTAGACCATGATGTAGCCCTTGTCAAATATGTCCAGGTTGGAGTCCTGTTTCCCAGGAGTGGCTGTACACGTTATGAAGAAGGAAGCTTCCTATGAGTGAGTTTGTACTTGACACTTCTCTGTCATCTGAAATTCCAGTCACAAGCCATGAATCCTTTCAAAGCTGTGGAATGGTCTTGGCATCATGGAAGAATTGGGAATACAGCAGGAGAGGTTTTGATATCTTCAGGGCTTCTGGGATGGAGGTCAAAGGAAAGCTATTACATCCAGCATCGTCACAGCCACGACTGTCTAGCTTCCTGCTGTGAAAGCAAAAACATGTATAGTAAGCTTCCAGTGTTTTGGATTCCTATAGCTCTCCTTTTCTAGCAGCTACTGCAAAGTGACCTTTCTCAGCTAGAAAAGCTGGAAAAAGGTAGAAGGATATGCCTCTTCTGTAAGCACATGATGATCACACAAAATTTCTGTGTGAAGAAACAGATCCATGTAACCAAAAGGCTTGCACAGATTTCCCAATGCCAGTGTTAGGGAAATCAGCAATAAAGGAATAGGCAGCCATCACAGGCTGAAGAGTCAAAAAACCCAGGTGTCTCAATTTGTAAGACAGGTACCTGTGAAGGAAGGCAAGAACCTCCCTTGAAATGAGAAGAAAAAAAAAATGTAAACCACCTCTTTCCCTCCAAATTATTATATTTTGAAAACAATGGGCTCTCAGGCAGAGATATGGGAACAGGAAAAACAATTCTTTACTATATGTATAATAAGGTAAACAAGTAACAATAACTACATTATTAAGAACAGAACAGAAACAGCCCATCTTGGCTGAAACGGGAAAAGTAGAGGAGAGGCTGGACTTCACAAACCCCTCTACGGGTAGTCAGTCCTGGAGCTCCAGCAGGGCTCTGAGAAACACCTTGATGGAACAGCAGGTATGAGCAGGAATCCCGGAGTGGGGGATGAAATGGATCAGCAGCTCCGCGGTGAGCAGCCAGTGCTGCACATCCGGTAGGACAGGGGGTGCGAAGGCCACAAACAGAGTAGAAGAAGAA
>VWYI01018021.1:2086-14314 GCA_013399455.1 Anthoscopus minutus
ATTTCCTTTTTAGTTTGTTTTGTTAATAAATTTCCCTTATAGTCTTAAGTTTAAGCCTGCGTTTTCCTTTCCTCTGAAATCATATCTCACAACAGAACATGAGTGGGCTAGTGAGTTTTAGCTAGCTCTAAACCCACAACAGGACTGAAGAAGAATATCTAGATATGCTCTGAAATGTGCCTGAAGAGCAAACAAGTAATTGCATTTCTCTGCCTGCAACCAGTCATGGTCTGATCAGCCAAAGCATATGTTTGGTAGATATTAAATGCATAGATTCAATGGCCTTAAGCTGAAGTAGGATAGTTTTAATTTTATGTTAGAAGAAATTCTGCCCTGTGAGGGTGGTCAGGTCCTGGCACAGGTTGCCCAGAAAAGTTGTGGCTTTCCCTGGATCCCTGGCAGTGTCAAAGGCCAGGTTGGATGGGGCTTGGAGCAACCTGGGAAGGCGTCCCTATCCATGGAAGGGGGTTGGAACTTGCAGATCTTTAAGGTCCCTTCCAACCCAAACCACTCTGTGATTCCATGATCTTCTTGCCTCATTCAGAAGAGATACTGTTCTTCTTATTGCAGGGACCTCTGTAGGTGCATTCCAGTTGTTGGAGTCTCTAATCCTGCCAAAGACTGTTGTGTAGATAAATATTCATTAACAAAAAATACACTGGAAGTACCATTCTACCTACCCCCAAGCTTCTGAGGATGCACCAGGTAGGAATGATCCTGTATTCATACAGAAAATGGGATGAAAGATGGTGCTTAGGTGTGGATGTGAGACACATTGTCGTTGCCTCTTTCATTCGCAGGTTTGCATGGACTAGGTTCTTGAAAAGTTGGGTGTATGGAAAAAACATTAACTAAATTGCTCTGGCTGAAACATAAGAAGCTCAGAGGGGAGCTACTGTTGGAGCATTAAGTGAGAAAATTCACAAAGGCTCTTTACAAGGCTGGGGAATATAAAAGCAACAGCAAATTATCTGTGAAGCAGCAAAGCTTTTCCCTTTTTACTTCCATATATATGTTGTAATAATCTTTCTGTGTAAAGGTTGTGCTGTGTTTATAATTGTAATCATAAAACTGGAGAAAAACCTGGTCTTTGAACCTCCACGGGCAGGAACATCTTTGACCAGATCACTGTTTCTCAGAGCCCCAGCCAGCCTGGCCTTGAATGTTTCCAGGAACAGGGCATCTACCACATCTCCGGGCAACATGTGCGAGTGTTCCATCACCCTCATTATAAAGCTATTTCTTCCTTATATGTAGTCTGAATCAACCCTCTTACAATTTAAAATCAATTAATCCTTATCCTATCACATCAGGCCCTGGCAAAATGTTTGTCCCCATCTTTCTTTTAAACCCCTTTTAGGTGCCGAAGGTCTACAATGGCGTCTGCCTTCAGCCTTCTCTTCTACAGGCTGAAAAAAACCCAGCTGTCTCAGCCTTTCCTCACAGGAGAGCTTCTCCATCCCTCCAATTCCTCCAGCCCTCCTCTGGACTCACTCCAAGAGCTCCATGCCTCTCCTGTGCTGAGGACCCAGAGCTGGATGCAGCACACCAGGTGTAGAGGGGCAAAATCTCTTCCCCATGCTGGCCAAGCTGCTTTTGATGAATCCCAGAATCTAGGAATTAAGGCTCCTATGTCTTAGTTACTTTTCTGTAAGTTATGGATAATGGTCCTTCCTTATTTTAGTGTGCTATTGGGAAGATGAATACATTAATAGTATTTAAACCCTTCAGTTTAAAGGGCTGTGCAAGTAGCAAAGATAGAAAGAAATGAGACACAGTTTTTAATGTCTTCCCAGAGTCGTGAGTGTGGAGGGAGCTCAGGAGCTGGAATCAAGGATGAAGAAAATGGGATGTCAGAGAACTGCCCATCCTCATGGCACACTTCCCTGTAGGGCAATAAGGGGTTCTCAGTTTAAAAGATGACAGCAAAGTCAGTGCCTTTCACAAAGGAGAAGGCCAGGTCTGTTCTGGGAGCAATATAAAATCCTCCCAAAAGTCTCAGCAGAAGCCAAATGCTTTTCCCTGTGGAAGAGGAGGGGTTTGTGGTTTTATCCAACACTTCTGGCTGGAGCTGAGCACACTGAGAAGGCCAGGTCTGTTCTGAGAGCAATATAAAATCCTCCCAAAAGTCTCGGCAGAAGCCAAATGCTTTTCCCTGTGGAAGAGGAGGGGTTTGTGGTTTTATCCAACACATCTGGCTGGAGCTGAGCACACTGGGGTCACAGGCTAGACATGCCAGTAATGCCTCTGGTGTTAGACCCCAGGGGCAGGGGTTAGAAAAAGGCAGTTTGGTTTCCACTGCACAAATTACTTTTCTCTGCCTTTCTTTCCTTATTCCCAGTGGTGTCCTGGAAGGCTGCAGTCCCCAGAGAGGAGAGATGTCATAGTTTGACATCACTGGGTGTTTTGGTTTTAATTCCCTGAAGAACTGAAAATGGCTGCTGCTGACTGATGACTGATAAAGAACTTGCCTAAAATATTAAGGCTCTTAGGTCTCCAGAACCACACAGCAGCAGAAAGTTCTGATCAGCAGAACGTTTTTATGGTCTAAAATGTAATATTTTTGATAGAGGATTGGTACTGGTCCTACAATCAATGTGGTTTACAGTCATAGTTTCCATAATTTTCCTCCAGAGAAGCACTGGTAGGACAACAGACATAATGTCCCCGTGGTCAACAGCATCAAGCCTATGAAAATGCAGGAAACCACGGAATATTCTAGCACACCAACAGCCCCTGGCACTGCATAAGGGAGGATGCAGAGACCGAGCCCACAAAGGGTTACTCTGACATAGCACCACCAATTCCCTCCTGATTAGAGTTTTTTGTGTCCTTTTATTTGATATTCTAATTTCTGTACAAATATTTATTATCTTTTAATCTGTGCAGCTCAAATAGATGATTGTTTCTGAATTGCTGGTCTTGTAGTCATTTAGAAGAAATCCCACTTCCTTGTGAGATAACAGTGTGAACCATAGACAAGATCCTACAGCATCCACTGGACAGAGGTTGACTTTATACCTTATGCCCCTTAGAAGAAAATAATTCTCTCCATCTCCTAAAAAAGAGGACAGAAATAAATGTTTAAACACACCAGCTGGTATCACGATTAGAAAAAACAAACAGAAGAAAATAGCCATATTCAGCTGGTTTAAATGCCACCAAGTGTGTCGTCTTTGTCTCCTGTTTCCTGCTATCTGACTCAAAACAGTCACTCTGCACTTCCCTCAGACTTTCTGAACTGCTCTCCAGAGGCACTAAATCCACTACAGGCACAGACATTTAGCTGGAATTCAGGCTGGCTGGAAATGGCCCAATTTGAAAACAAGTCAAGAGCCACAGAAAAATAAATGTTCTCTTTTTTCATTTATATTCTCTGCCCCTTGAAGACCTGATGTGGACTAATTAAAGGACTCAAATTTCATGGGACAATTTTCCTGTAATTTTCATAAAGAGTTCTTTTGCTCTGGTATTTTTTATTTTGGGATCAGATCTTGGCAAAAGGACAAATAACTGGAAAACCTGGTATATTTTCACTTTACTGGTAACTGAAACTTGTCAGCAGGATTTTCATCTATGGAGCTCTCAATACCTCTCCAAGAAAGGATCCTTGCTGCCTTTCCATGCAATGAAGCAGGCTTTATAAATCCACCAGTATTTCAAATATCTCCTATGGTGGAAGAGGAAATATTTCTTCCAGTCCTTCTGGTGAAACTCACCCAGGCAGCTGCTGTCAACTGCAAACTAATTATGCCATGGGACAAGTGAGGAAAATGAGCTGTGGGCATGTGTGGCTTCTGAGTGACATGAAAAACTGGCAGGAATGAGCATCCTTGCACAATGCGTGGTTGGAATACAATTAATCTGCCTCAGTATCAAACCATACGAAATTATTCTAGCTCTACAGCCACGTGAGTACATTGAAAAGGAGAATAATGCTTTAGGAGATGGCTTTGTACAGGAAATGGTCTGGCTGCAGATGCTGTTATGCTGCTCTGCTCCTAGGTGGGAACTGTGGTCTTCTATCCCATAGTGGATGCACACAAAAGACACAACAAAGTGAGCAGTGTCTTACTCCACAGTGCTGTACGAAATCCATCCTAAAAAAGCCCTGAGGTGGGAGAAAGGCCAGGGCTTCAGTGGTTTACCAGAGGAAAAAATGGTGCAGGAGGGAATCAGTTGTGTTTAGGAGACATTTGCAAGAGAAGAAAGCTCTGTGCTCTGCAAAGCAGCTGGATGAGGCAGCAGCCAGCTCCAGTCCCTTCCAAGCGTCCGTCTGCTGGAGCAAATACCCAAGAAAGGTGTCCAGCAGCTCTGTGCCACTGAAAGACTCCATCATTGGATGATATTAGAAGCTGAAAGGTTCTCACCCACTCCAGTAACACTGCTAGTGATGGGAATAGGTCATGAAAGATCCTACAGCAGCTTCATCTGGAAGAGGAACAGCAAATCCCAGATAGGGATGGCATTGTATATACAATAGTGAGTGAGCTGTTATACAGCTATACAATAGTTTTTAAGCCAGACAGTGGTGAGTGCTTCTCACCACTGTCCAGCTTAAAAAGCATTCAGCAGTTTTCCTGTTCTGCATTTATACTCTCCAGACTACTGATTTTTGGCTATTTCCCACACCAAAGCGAAGGGCTTTTCAGCAATTGCCACTTTCTGTGGTGGACAGGTGCCAATTAATTGACTGGGGAGAGCCTTGAGACTGGCAAGCAAAATATCTAACCGAAGCTTAGGAAACTCCTCCAATTGCCATTCCCAAAGTTTTAGCTCCAGGCAGTTTTATTTCCAGATGTGTTTCCTTAGTTTCTCTATCGTTATAGTAAGGACTAATGCTGGGCAATCTTCACATAGAGAAACCCTCCATTGAGTTAGGCCAGGGTAAAGCAGCACACAAGGGCATTCTGGCACACTTCAGTGTGTCTTCTGCCCCTTCTCCCGCACTCCCCACGCCTGAGCCTGTTGGTAAAAGTGTTTGGACTGACAGAGGTCCAGACTCTTAGCTTTCCTCAGCTGGCTCTGAAGTCCTTGATCTGAAGAGTGAAACACGGCCTTGGTAGACTACAGTTTTAATGGGTAAGTCTAGGATTTGAACCCCAGCTGCTGTAATTCATACATTTTTATTTGATCTATAATCCTAAGAAAAGCCACTTCCTGTTGAAACCAAGTTATCTAGGAGTTGTTGCTCTTTTCCTGGGAAGCAAAAAACCAACCACCTTCACAAATTACAAGAGGCTCTGAGCCATCAGATGTGTTCTCCAGCATTTATTATCTTATTTGATGTGTTAATGGCTGGTTATTCTCATTAGCTGTTCTCTGGATTGACACAAGCTGCTTTCCTGCAGCTTAGGCTGTGCAGCCTAGTGTGTAAGGACAATTAGCATCAGGCCTATGGATTAAATGGGGAATCAGATGCCAGCTGTGTTCCCATTCTTCAGCAGTGGCCTAAGGAGACGCTGCTGCTGCAGCCCACAGCATCAAGAGCCCTGGCTGAGGTGAAGGCACTGATGTACAAACAGGAAGGCAGGTGCTGCACTTCTGAAATTGCACCAGGGAAAGACAAGACAAACACAGCAGACCTGAAGCAGAGGCATAGAGTTTGAGAGATTTGTTAAACAAGAATGTGCCAAGGGGGAAGTAGGGCTTTGCAAACATGCTGCTGTGCAGGAGAGCACCAGTGTTAAAGCTGGCTGCTCCCCTTGCTGTGAGTGATCCCTCCCTTGTGTTAAATACAAACTGTCCACTGTGTTAAGGAAACCTGTGCAAAGCTGTGTAAAAGAACCATTAAAATATCATCTGTGAGAGAGAACTGTGGAAAGCTACAGCATTACAGAGAGAAATCTTTGTCTCATGAGGCCTGACATTTCAGCACACAGACGTTCTCTTGTTGTGTGTGAGGTAATGCTGTCCTCAAGGGCAAAAACACTTGAAGTGATATGACTGCAAGAAATATAGCACTTCACGTTATTCTGAAACCATCTGAGAACAGAAGCCCTTCTGTTTTGTCCTATTGTTGTTAGAAGCTGGAAACCAAAGCACAAGACACACCTACATTTGATGCTGAAAAGAGATTGTCTCCACAGCTGCAACAAAGAGCTGACAGACTTCAACTCTCCAGCATAAAATCCTTGCCCAGGCTGCATGAAATCTTTCTGTTGGCAAAAAGTGTTACAAAAGGTGGGGTCAGATCCTAGAAGGAGCCTGGAAACAGATCTTGCTGCCCAGCATGGAAGGCTTGCTCTAGTGCTGCTGATGGGTGAAGCAAGGCCAGCATTAACAGCCTGTCTGCATAGCATGCCCAAGACCCAAGTAAAGAAAGGTAAAAAATAGCACATACAGAAAGCAAAATGTGGATTTTCATGAAGAAGAGGAAAGCATGAGGAAAAGCATAAACAATGTGTTAGAAAAGCTGAATCTCAGTTTGGGATCTTATAAAATCTGTGAGTACAAGACTGAAAATAGAGAGATTCAGGCTTGCCTAGATTCAGGGAGATTCAGGCAGCCACAGGGGCTCCCTCTGTTGAACATGAGGAACACAGGCTAAAGGAGGATGTCACTGCTGTATAGGGCTACATTTGCTGGGTCCCCAGAGAGGCTGTGCAGCTCAGCACCGAGGTGTAGCCACAGCCTGGTGAGGAGAAAACAAGCTCCTCCTCACCCACATCCTGGCATCCCCACTGCCCCACGCCTGGTGGGAACAGGCCACCATGCTGAGGGTACAGTGGGGTGTTGAGGTGGGTAGTGAGGTCAGTGAGGTGATGTTGCTGGTACCAATTCACAAATGCAACTCCTTATCTGCTACAAGAGTATCTACAGCTATGTTTTGGTCTTAAAATTAGCTCCTGAGTGTAGCAGAGTAGCCATGGTGTGGATGTGATCTGCCTGCTTTGAACCTGCGTGAGGCTAAATCCAGGCTAATGGCTTATGCCCATGCATTATAGCAGCCAGTCAAATCTACTACTGCTGCCCTGAAATAAACATCACTACATGGATCTGATGAATTGGCTGCCTGTCAGTCAACAAATTCTTGTGTTCTCCTGATACACCCAGCAACTCACCAAAAACTTCACCAGGTCCTTTTAGGAGAACCACCTAAAGACAAAACACACTGTTCTCTGAGACATGAGGAAAAGCTGAGGGAATTGAGATTATTCAGCCTGGAGACTGGGTGGCATGAAATGGGGTGACCTCACTGTGGCCTTGCAGTGCCTGAAGGGAGCCCTTCAGGAAAGATGGAGAGAGACTCTTGACAAGGGCCTAGAGTGACAGGACAAGGGACAATGGCTTCACACTGACAGAGAGCAGGGTTAGATTGGATCTGTGAGGGTGGTGAGTCCCTGGCACATATTTCCCAGAGCAGCTGTGGCTGCCCCATCCCTGGCAGTGTTCAAGGCCAGGCTGGATGGGGCTCTGAGCAACCTGGGATAGTGGCACGTGTCCCTGCCCATGGCAGGGGTTGGAACTAGATAGTCTTTATGGTCCTTTCCAACCCAGGCCATTCTGAGATTCTATGAGTCTATGAAGTAGATTATTTACTCAATAAAAAAGTTCTTCATCAGCAGAAGCATCTATGAGTCTGCCCTCCCAGGGGAATCTTCATTATCATGGCCAGGATAAAGGATGCTGAAGATTTGACCCATACTGATGGTTTGGAAGGGGCGTGCAGTGTATCAGCTCCTACTTCTCAACTTGGTTTGGCCATACATGGGGCCAGTATGACGCCATAATGTGGGTTCATCCTGACAACAGCTGGTTTCATATTCCCTTGGAATAGATCACTCTGAAAAAGCACTGTGGAAGCAGAATCCAGTAGAAGGAAGTTGTGGGGATGAATCTGGCTCTTCTGTTGCAGCTGTGCTACAATGGAAGCCTCATTAGCTGTGGGAAATTCAGAGAGAAACCATGTGACAGTGCACTTGATATGCTGACACTGATGAGGAAGGGCAAATCCTCTTCCACCTGGGATAGAAACAGCATCAGATGTTGAAACAGGGGATGACTGTCTTGATTAGGGGGAAATGCTGAAGAACACAGGTGTGCAGGCATCCGAATGCAATCCCACTGCTCCAGGGTAAGCACTTCTGTGTGATGATACTGACAGACACTGACTGACACTGGTGGCCTGCAGAGCCATCTCTTACACTTACATTCTTACAAACTCAGAGAAGCAGCCCCAGCCTTTTGAGGAATAACCCAATGGCCACAATGTGAGAAAAAAAGCAATCTTATCTGCTTACTCCCATGAAACCACCCAGTGGTAGACAAGAGACTCAGTGGGCCCTCAAAGACTGTTTCACATTGGTAACTGAAAGACGTCATCTATAAGCAGCTGCGACAGCTTTTTAGAAAAGCCAAGTGGTAAATTGATGGCATGTAGTGACACAGATCCAGTTCAGCCTCAAAACATCTTGAGTGGGGGCAAGAGGAGAGCGACTCTCCTGTCAGCTGTGTCACCATGTGTGACAGCTGGAGACCCTGGGCTTTGCCAAGCCATCAGCCATATGGCAAATGAGGTACAGAACCATTAATCTGCAATCCCACTATAAACTCCTCTGGATAACACATGCATAGGGCCACGTCAGCGCTCACCAGACTTTGCTACAGTTCTCTCTAGCAAAAGCAAAACCTGCACACACATCCCACATGCACCTGCAGTTCAGGTAAATAGGGAAATAGTTCACAGTGCCATTGACCCAGTCATACAGGTGAGTAACCAGCAGGATGCGCTTGGCACAGCAAGATCCTGCCAGCTTGGCTTTTCTGAGCTGCCTTGCCAGAGTTGGATACAGCTCTGGGCTCCTGCCTTCTGCACAGAGTATTTTCTCTGAAGTCTTAGGAGGGTTATCAGCAATAAAACCAGGATTAAGTTTTAAGGGATTTGGTTCTAGGGTTAAAGGAGGATTTGAATTTGGCACTGAAGCCATTGAGAGGGGAGCCCCTCCACCCCTGGTTGTAGGAAGTTGATGCAATTGCCATCTTTGACTTTTTGCTTCCAAGAGTTAAAAAAACCGGCAAACCCTGATCTTCCCCCAGGGCTGAGCTACAGAAACTGGCTGGGATGAAGCACTTCACATTCCAGATAGACACTGTAATAAAATGTAGAAATTGGATGCAAATTATTTAATACATTTATGATATCACATTATTTACTGGTACTACAGTTTGATAATCACAGCAATAATTTCCAAATTACCTTTGCTCAGCATTCACACTTATGAGGACTGAAATGCTTCTTAATGTTCTTAAGCAGAGAGGATTTCTAACTCTTGTCCCATACTCCTAAATTGAAACAACTTGCAAATGGCTACAGAGGCTCGGTGAACAGAAGGGTGGCTTGCAAGAGCACAAATGGTGGTGAAACATTATTTCTTTCCAGACAACAGAATATTCAACTAATGACTTGTTGAAGATGACACTGGAAGTTTTACATAAAACACAATATTGAATTCACAGCTCTTGATTCCCAATTAGTGGGGGAAAATAAATAAAAAACCACTAATCCAGATTTCTTCTCCCAGAGTGTCTGGTGTGTTTATGAAGAACACACAAGTCCCTGAACCAGGTAGATGAGATATAATCTGCACCTGATAAGCTGCACCCTGGGGCACCTGCTCAGTATTGACTTGCTCAGGCATAATTGTTGACTGGGACACATGATAAATCAGGACATCAGATACCTGCTGGGACGAAGTGGAAGATCAGAAATAGGATCTGGCAGCCCGTATCTTGCCATCCTACATATCCAGGCAGGCAGGATTGTAAAGTTGACTATGAACAGGAAACTTTCCTCTGCCTTGAAAGCAATTATCTATTAACAAATTAACCAGAACAACAGGACAAGATAGGTCTGAGTACTTCAGAATAAACACAGCAAGGTAAGACATGCTGAGTCTCACAACTTCTAATAGATGCTCAGGGAGAACAATCTCCCAGAAGCTATCCTCCATCAAAATTATCTGACTCAATATGAGGAGACACTGAAACATTACAATTATTACACGATGATCATCTTTCAGTTGTGCCTTCTTGATGTCTGCACCCTTGGATAAAGGTAGACATGGATTACTTAACTGATGATGCACACAGTGTGTATTTTTGTCCAAGAGAGATCTACAAACAAAAACACATTTATATGCTTATTATGTATAAGGCAATTAAAAATAAAAAAGCAAACTAAACAATGAGTCACTTCCCTGAAAGCAATTTGCTTAATCACATGCATGGTCACACTGAGTGATCCTATGGTGAGTATGCTGACACATTTTCAGTTTGGTTTTCTCACTGACTAAAAGAGAAATGTCTGTGAAATACTCATCTACATCAGCCATTTAATGTGCTGTCTCATTTCTTGTGCTTTTGCTAATTAAGGATGTTGTGCATGATAGGCCAGGGCAGCAGGCAGTGGTGAGATATGAACAGTGCTGTGCTCTGTGACACACATCCAGCACAGAGGAACAGAACAGGAAAAGCCTGGAGTGAGCATAAAACTGCTCGTGAGCTTTCTGAGGTGCCTTCTGAAGTCCCAGTTACTGAAAATTATTGGCCTTTTTACACACCTCTGCTCTGCAGCTTTGGCTGCTGACACACAAATATGGGATTTCTCTCACCTAAAGCACCAGGTGTATAGACTAGTTCTGTGAGCTGCCTTTCAGTGTGATAGAGGAGAAGTCCTCAGCTCATATCTACTCACAACCACCTGCAAGCCACAGAAGTTTGCAGGTGCTAAGTTCTCCTAAGGATTAAGCAGTCAGCAGAGGCAGTATGTCATTGTAAAACATAAATTAGCATCATCATAACACATAAGCAAGCACAATTTTATGGTGTTGCCTTACTCTTACTTCAGGATTACTGTCCTTATCCTCACTGGAATAAGTCATGTTTGCTTCCTGTGGTCCCCATCCCATGAAACCTCTTGGTCTGCAGCATCCTCTGAGGGCTGTTGACCCAACATCTCATCAGACAAATCTGGGTGATCTACTCCATAACTTTGTCCTTCCTTCTTGCTCTGGGAAAGCAACAATGCTTTTAGCAGCACAAACCAGCTGGATGTAACCAAGTCTTAAATTGCTCATAGATTTCAGATTCATCACCCATATTTTCTCCACCCTGTGTGTTTCACAGGAGGTTTATTGCTCAACCAGACAACTCTTTCCAGAGTTACAATGTGGGCTTTTGCTCACAGGACAGAGCAAATATTGGTATTTTGTAATCTGCATCTATTTGACAAACTCAGTGAGAGATTCTGTTCTCCTATAACCACAGATTGTGTTATTTACAGAGTAAAATTAACCATCAGTCTAGTAAGATAACTAGACAAACACCATTGAATAGCAAGTGTGTAAACAAAATAGGTCTGCATCATCATTCACAAAGCTGAACCTTTCCACCACAGCCTTTGCCTTTTGCCTCTTTTCTTGGATTTGCTCTCCAGTGGTGAGGTTCAAACAGCCCACAAGGCGCCCCTCTTGCCTACTGCAAGACTGCTTGCCTACTGCTACTACTGCAAAAACTGTTCCCATTTTCATAAGCGAGATAGGGGAAGAGTGTGAGTCAAATCTAAACTTCGAGGACTTGTGGAGAGATACTGAGATGTTTAATCACGCTCTGCACACACTGAGCTCCCATTTTAGGCTGGGTGTTTTCTTCTGGTCCCTGACAACACAGACTGCCAAGAGATCCAGCTCTCACATATGGATCCAGCGCTCACAAGTCCATCATACACTAGTGTTTCTTGTTATGCTCAAGGCTATATTTTCAGTTGTTGTGGGTTTAGGATTAGCTAAACTCACTAGTACACTTATTTATTTGTCTGTTGTGAGATATGATTTTAGGAGAAAGGAAAAACAGGCTCAAACTTAGACCATAAGGAAAGTTTATTAACAAAACTAAAAAAACCAAAATGAAAAGGAAAAATCAAAATGATTTTTAAATCTGGGATTTTTAAATCAGTTATCACTTCTACAATAATCTTTCTTCAATTTGCATAGGGCGAGGAGTTTTCTTTTTCAACACTTTGGAGATATGTTCACAAGAACAGTCTTCTTGTGGCTTTGCATCTTCACAAAACAGCAGCTGCCCGGTTTAGAAAAAACTGCTGTTGTGAAACTCCTCCCATTTTCACAATTGAGTCAATGGGTCATTGTCAACTTATGGGGTGTCATTTTTAAAGATGGGCTGTTCAAAGGAAAGACTCACTTTACCAGTTTCTACAATCATCTTCAT
>VWYI01018021.1:14865-54925 GCA_013399455.1 Anthoscopus minutus
CCCCCCACAGCCCCGACACCTTCAGAAGCCGGAAGCCAAAGAAGGAGTTCAGAGTTTCCCGGGCTTTAAAATGGGTGTTCACGGGGGTGGATTCTGATTCTCAATGGCTTATAAAGCTGTCAGTTCTCAGAACTGGACAGCTATTGGCTCTTTCTGAAGCTCCCAAGAGCCTCTTTCAGGAGAACTGTTTCCATAGATGTTTCTCTTCTTTCCTCCCCAATATTAACTAATGTCAAACCAGCACACAGTTGAATCAGCTGATTGTTTGAGATCATAGGAGTGCCTGATCCTATTTGGAGTACTCAGTAACCCCAAAAATCCTGACAAGAAGAATAAAGGTCATGGAGCACCTGTGCTGGTAAAACATAGCACTCCAAAACCCAGAAATAAGCAAAGAGACGAGAACTCTCTGCTGAGAGTTCATACCCTTGCAGAAAAAGTATTGGTTTCCCACTGTCACTGTATCTTAGTGAATTTGCATCCTCCCTTTAATGATCTCATCTCAAACCATGAACCAGCAATCCAGAAGAAGCTATACATTTTTTGTAAGACTCCTAGGGTCCATGAGATCCATCTAATCTTTTGGGTTTTCTCTGATATAGATTTTTTTGTCAAGCTTTCAAACAGTGGAAGCACCACGTTTTGGAGGGCTAATCAGTTCAGTCCAATTTGGTTACCTCCTGAGGCCTTCCCGCTTCCTGAAGGATCTCCTCTGTCGATATGAGTTTTCTATTTGATGGACATGCTCTTCAGCCTCCAAGACTGAAAATGCAGGTTCCAAACACACCTGGTTTTATTCTGGGTAAGATCACATGCAATAATTTTGCATTGCTCCATATGGGATTTGCTGATGTGCTGGGATCAGAACTGAAGCAAGTGCTTATCCATGGAATACCTCCCACAAAAAAATGCCTTGAACAGAGAACCCAGACAAGAGCAAAGCTTACTAGGGGCGCTTTCGTCACCTTGCTTGCAAGTGCTACAGGGTACTTTCTTCTGCACCCATAAATTCCTGGCACATCTGTATTTCCCTGAAAAGAAATATAGGAGTGCTCAATCTGCACTTTAGCCCTGAGGCATCTGCAAGACAAAACTGTCTCTGGCTTGTTCAGCTCTGATTCCAGGAAAACTATTAAATCAAACCCTAAACCATACACAGGATGATGATGGATGTGTTTTGCCTACCTTTGATAAATATTTGGTCACAAAAAACCTGTCACAAGTGGAAACACAGATTTTAGGTTGAAGCCCTCCATGCCTTTTGCCCTGCTGTTCTCCATTTCCTTGGGAAAAGGACAGTTCCTTGGACAGCTCCTTGCTCCAATAATTTTTCATGAAAGATACAAATAGAAGCAACCCCCACAATGGAAACCAAGAGAAGCTCAGGCCAAAACACAAGACTGGCATTAGGAGAATTATTTTTACAGCCCCACTGCAAACCAGTAAATTTATGTTTTTTAAGTATGTATCGGCCTTAACATGCAGCTGAAATAGGATGCAATTTATCTTTGGGTTTGGGCTTTTCCTTAATATGCCAGGAGCTCACCTGGGTTAGGCACTAGGTTCAAAGAGGGAGTTTATGCAGAGGGAGAAGCACATAGATAATTACCTACTTAATCTCTTCACTGACTTTGGGCACTCACCTTGGGCATACTTCTCTGCATTTCCTTCTGGCTGGTTTGGGGAGTTTCTTGCTTAACTGGCTGCTTTCTCTGAATCTCATTTTCCAATGTCCATATACTGCAGTGCATAAACTCATTTATGGGTTGGTGTCCCACAGAGTTTGAAAGCAGACAGAAAAACTTTAGAAATCTCATGTCCACAGTTTCACTTTTTCTAATATTTGAACCAGTAGTAGAGAAACATAAGGTTTGTGAATGTGAACAGCTAGCATAAATTCCTTCTTTAAAGACTGCAGTTAACACGGGATTGGTTTTATAAATCCTTAGTCATGCAGCTTCCACCCCTCAGCTCTGATGCTGTAAAAAATATATGGAAATATTAGTTTATTACTGTGACCTCTGCATTGAGACTGCTGCTCTATGATGCAATTCCTGAGATTCCGTTAAAGCCATTGTCTTGCTGTAAAATCCTCATGTTGCATTGGAAGTATTTTCCTCTGATACATTAAGAGCTTTTATAGCTTACAGGTGACAGCTATGGTGAGATCAATAAATACAGGGCCACTCTACCCATTCCAGCCTTGAACTCCTTTCTGAAGACAACCTGCAAACAGGAAAGATGCTGAGTGTTTTCACTTTAGTTTCTCTTCTGATGTAAAAGCAGATGTGAAATAGCTTGACATTAGAAATAGCAAGGCTTGTTTCCAGTTCCTTACTGGACATTTCTTTTGGAACAAATTCTACTTCTTTTTTAAGGGGATTTTAAGTCTCCTTGGGATGAAATGGATGGGTATGTGACTGTGGTTTCTAAACACTCTGACAATAAAAAAGATCAAAATGTAAACTATATTGAAGTGAGTGCAGAATTAATAGTTCTAGGAATACAATTCAAGGAAAGTTAAACATAGGGTGTACTTTTTAATGAGTGTAATGAAAAGCAGAAGTATCACGTAGGGAAAAACAGCCTATTTCCTATCCAGTCTTCTTTAAAATTAGATAAAGGAATAAATTTCTGGAGCAAAATCCCCAGAAAGTAAGGGAATATTCAAAAAGATGACAAAATGTCAGGGGAATTTTCAGGTCCTTTTTCCTTTTTTCTTTTTGTTTTTTAATTTTTTTCTTTTTTTTTTCCTGACCTTCCCTTTGAGAGAAAAGTAAATATTGTTACTCCTAATGGCAATAACACTTCAGTCTCAGATCTTCTTTTGGAGTATCACTGCATCCAGAAAAAATTTCAGCCTGTTCCCTCTCCTATTAAAGCTATTGGCAAGGTTAATAATGATTTATTGATGCTGTGTTTCTGCAGCACAGAATTTTAGCCGCAATAAATCTCTGTTCAGACAGATGATGTAATAATCTGAGCTTCCTACAAATGACTTAATGTTTCTTTACAAATGACTTAATGTTTCTTGTTGGTTCCTAGAACAGTTCATATTTCCTAACTGAATGAGGGAATATATGAAGTTGTTTCAGTTTCATTTTATTGTCTTTCCTGTCTGGGACTGTAAATTGGTCCAGTTGATTATAAAAAAAAAAGATGTGCTATTTCTCAGCTTTTTCCACCTGTGAATTTTTAGGTACTCTGTGACTCACACAATAAAACCAAATGGAGAAATACATAAACCAAAGGGCAAGATCTGAATCCACACACTCCACCCTTCTTAAGGAGTGTGAGTCAAACTTCATTCCACCAGTGCTGGGATTTTGATAGATACTTTTTTTTGTAAACCTGATTTCTTCAAATGCACATGAATACGCACACATGCACACACACAGGCATTCTAAAAAGCTCTCCCTTAGCACAGCTCCTGAGAACACCTGCTGATTTCCTTAATGCAGGTCAAGTTTCTTCCCACACTCAGGTAAAGTTTAAAAATTTCATTTTCTTTTGTGTTTCTAGATTGGCAATAAGCACAAGATAAATCACCTTTTGTTGGCAAGATGGATATTACATAAAAACTGCTAAGAACTCATGGCATTTCTAATTCCCTTTATTTCAAGCACCTTAGCTCAACAAGACCTGCAACTGTCTTGCTCTTGCATTCCACTACTCAACTTTCCTTACAACATAGTCTCTGTATTTTTAATTAAAATCTCATCATTAGAAAGCACACAGGAGAAAACAGGTGAAATTAACAGAGTCCTTTCCACTCCAAAGAATAACTGGAAGAAGAGATACTGTGGTGATAAAACCCTTTAATGAGAGAGAAGAGGCAATGTGTGAGCGATGCGGTTGCTGCCCTCAGTTCTGTCACTAAAGCCATGACCTCACATGTGCACAGATGTCAGGGAGGATTCATCCCACAAGTGATGCCAGAAGGGAACAATCTCACTGCAGGAATAGGAAGGCAGAGGTGACAATAGATCAGAAGAGCAGCACCCTTTGAGTTCAACAGCGTAGGACTGAAATTCAGCTGTGAACTGCAATGGGTGAGTGCTGCCATGTTCTCTCATTGACAATGACGTGGATGGTGCCTGCTTCTCTGAACACTGAAAAGATCTTATTTTGGCACTAATCAGGAGTCTTGCTGATGAGAGTGTTTTTAAGAGAGATTAAGAAACTAGGTTGAGAGTTTCAGTGCTTGATTTAAATATTGCAATAGTTTGAACTTTTGTCAGTTGCTCACATTTGAGGGTTGTCTCTCAAAGGACTCCCTTTCCTGGCAGATCCCCAAACTAGTTCAGAGGTGTTACTTGAAGAAGGGTGTGATGAAATTTTCACAAGCAAAGGGGTGTAGTATTGGCTGAAATTTTTAATTGAGATGCATTTGTTGTTTTTAATCCTGATTGCCTCACTGATGTCACTACACACCTCAGAGCAGCATTACAGGCAAGAACAGAAGAAATAAGTCATCTGCTTCATGCCATTGCAGCCATCCAGTCTCTGAGAACCTCTCCTGCTTACCACTGATGTAGTTTTACAAATAACATGTTAATCTTGCAGCTCTTCAGCTATTTGCCCTGCTTTATCAGTGCTTGTATCTATCTAGATGCTCCACGAGGTAAGTCTGTGCCTGGAGAAGATGTGCCAACTCCAGAGTTACTGTACAAAAAGTGACTTGCCACTGCTTCACAAAAAACTGGTACCTTTGGCTACTTGCTCTGGCTTACAGAATGCATTGCCCAGTGCTTTAGACAAGGGGAAGAAATTGCAGCAATTTAAAACAAAACCAGGAAGTTTTACCATTAGATAAGTCAAAATTGCTGGACCAGACGTGGTAACACTTGAAGCATAAAGCAGCTTTATCAGTAGGTTACTTATGAATTATTCCTTGGTGAATGCTCTATTTTTCAAGACTTCTTAAGTGACCTTGTTTTTGCAATTCTACTCAATTCAAAATCGTTCTTGGACAAGGGAATGGCACAATTGGACAGGGTATAACACAGTGGCATAAGCTCTACTTCTTGGGTTTAGTTGTGCTACATCATGATCTTCTTAAAAGTTCAGCTACTGAAATGTGATTTTTACTGGCAAGAGAAGTATCTTTTTACCTAATGAAGAATAGTAAAGAAATTCTGGACCAGGCTGCAGTGATAATGCAGTGATAGTTTATATTATTTATAATGCAGTGATAGTTTGTTCTTTGACAAGATTAGCTCTCTTCATGTAGCTAGTAGACTACGAATTACATGCAAAACACAGCATATGAATCAAATGAAGAACAGATATAAAAGAGCAAGCTCCAAAAAGCACAAATGTAGTAATCACTTGGCTAAAATTAATGGTGTGGCTTATCATGACAAGCCAGAAGAGTAGAAGCATTAAAAAAGCTGCTTCAAATAGATTTTTTCTTGAATGAGGGGTAAGTAGAAGTGCTTGCAGTGTTCAGTTTCACCAGTATTTTGTAGAGGACTGTAAGGAATTACCTTAACATGATTTCAGTAAAAAAGGTCCTTCCAGAGAGGTGAGGAACAAGCAGAACACTCTGATCAGCATCTCTTGTCATAAAACTTCTATTACTACATCTGAACTCAGTGTGGAAAGTCAAAGCTTTGGATCTTGCCCAAAGCACCCCAAACCTCAGGGTACAGGAGTATTCAGTGAAATCCATTTTCAGAAAATGTTTCACCTAAATACCTGCTTACTGCAAAGTACATTTTGTGCCTGTTTTGACAGGAACTGATGTTGTCTAACAAAAAGTCATCTAAAAAAGAAAAATCAGATGAGACTAGATGAGAGCAAAACCACCCTCAGGGGCAGCCTAAGAAAAGCATTGACAGCAGTTCAGTGCCAGCATGCCATTACAGAAAACCTCTAATAGTCAATAAAAGGCCTGACTAAATCTATGCAGCATTTGGTGTGCCATCAAAAGCTCTAAACTCAGGCTCCGGTATGACTTCTAGGGGAAAAAAAAAGACCTCTCAGCCAGATGGTTTAACAGGAATATATTGCACTAGTCCTAGAGCTATCCAGAAAGCTTTCAGGTGATCACAGAATCTGAGAGCAGTGTGATCCTTGCAGTATCCACAGGCATACTTGTAGAAAAATAAGTTTTCAGATATGCTCAGGGCTATTAGAGATTACAGCCAATGCCCCTTTCAGGGAATAGTAAAGAAGCAACACCTCTTGATGGCCACTGCTGATTGAAGATTATCAACTGCAGAAGCACTTTACGGTCCCAGCTACAAGGATTAAATGTTTATCAGTTGATTAATAGGTTTGTAATATAGGATACTGTCGGAGTCGACGGGAGACAAGCACATCCAATGATGATCCACAAGTCTCGATTTATTGGCATAACACGGCTTCTTTTATACGTATTGCAAAACTATAGCTCATTGTTAGTTATCTACTGAAGGTTAGCTCCTTCTTCATTGGTACATACTCCGGATGCCTATGGTTACATCTCCAAGGCTGCTTCCTGATTATGTATCTTTTTCTCTACCCAAGGACCCTTATCCTTGCTTGCTTTGCAAATCATTGTTTTACAAGCTTGTACTTTCTCATGTCCCATTTACAAGCTGTATTTCTCATGGCCCCTTTCTAGCAGCCATTCATCCACAAAACTCTCCACAGGATACAAATGTCTCAAAATGAAAATAAGGCATTTCATCCTAAAGAAAACCAAATATCTCTGGATTTCCTTATTCTACTCTCCTGTCTCTGACTGATGTCCTTGGACCTCACCAGGTGTGCTCCTTCTGCAGACAGCCACAGGATAAGCAAATCCTCCTTGTGTAGGGACTCATTCCCCACTGCCAGTTACAAAGAGGATCACACAGCAGTTTTGGCATCCTGTAAAGTAGCATAGTAATTTAAAAATTATGAATTAAAAAAAAACAAAACTGCTTGGAGAGGAGCTACAAAAATGTCAAGCCAAAGAAGAGCCAAATTCTCAGCACTGTAAAATGGTATATGAAGATATGGAGACCACAAACTGTTCTGGATAGTCCAGACTGAACATTAGGATTTTAGGGTACCTGGTGGGAGGATAGAAAAACACTGCAGTAGATGTCCTTGGAGGTTTTCAGGACCTTGCTAGACAAGACAACCCATTGTAGATTTGGCGGCAGCCCCAGTTCCAACTGGATGCTTAGACATAATGATTTGCAGAGTCCCTGCCAGCCAGTGTTTCTGTGCTCCAGGTTCACAGGCACAGACAGATCTAGAAGGGAATTTAGAGAGTAATTCCATTTATTCTAGGAGGTAAATGTGATGTGGTGTAATTTCTGCCATTTTTCATGTTATTATCAAGCTTCCAGATCTTATTTATTGCAACAAACATTTAGAGAAGTGAGTTAAGATATTCTTTCCCCCCTTCAACTATTTGACCAGTTGTTCACTTCTGAAACATTTTCTTCTGATGAGAAATTTCTCCAGCTTCTCTGAAGAATTTGGTTGCTGTTTGCTTTCAACACATTTTTCTTCTCCATATTCACTGCCATGACGTTTTCTTAGTAGCCAATACTTTGGGTACTTAGGGTAAAGGTTTCAGTTGTGATTTTGCAGTTGTTCTGTGGGTCAGTACCCCACCTCTGTATGGAAAAGAATCACAGAATACTTTGGGTTGGAAGGGACCTTAAAAACCAGCGCATTCCAACCCCCTGCCATGAGCAGGGGTACCTTCCACTATCCCAGGATGCTCAGTGGCCCATCCAACCTGGCTTTGGACACTTTCAGGGTTGGGGCAGCCACAGCTTCTCTGGAAGGAGGAGAGGAGTCTCATTAACGAGTAGGGTTTCCTAGTTAGTTCAGCTGCTGAAAAATTTCCAGCTACTGGAAGAACTCTAAAATATGCAATATCTTTGGAAATAGCCTTGGAGGTATGTTTTTTACTAAGGAATACTGCTGTCCCAGGGAGACATAGGACTAGTTAAATCATGGAAACTTAAGAGAGATTTTGTCCATGCTTACACCTTTTTGTATGCACTCACTATTGTCTGATTGTTTGCTCTGATCCTCACCAAACCAGGCCAGATATTTGACTGCTTCTTGTCCTTCCATAACTACTCTCTTTGGTCAACAATCCTTCTGAGTACACTGATATTTTCCCATAGTTTTGAGCTAACTCAGGTGGTCAAGCTATGGTCATGCATGGCTAATTACAGTGGAAGGAGAAAAATGAGTACTTTGATTAACATTTTGTTCCTTTGGAGAAACTGAGAAACAGCTTTGGCATCCCCAGCTGCGCTGACACCCTGCCGGCAGCTTATTGCCCATGCTTCTGAATTGCAGTAATTTCTGCAAAATGTGGCAGATCTTTGACTGGTAACTGTGAGGGTAAGAACAGAGTTCCTGGGATTTGATGTTTGATGCAGTTTTAAAAAGCTTTTATTCTCTGGGCCGCTTGTGACCTTTCTCCACAGCAGGCTCAAGCACTGCAGGCTTAATTACTCACTCTGCTTCCATTGATGCACAGAGCTCTGTGCTCCTGAGAGCTCTGAATAATTCCATCCAACAGGACAGTCAGAGAGATGCAGCATCACACAACTGGTCCAACTGATCCTGTGTAATGTGCCTGAGCTGACTGCTCTACTTCTCTGTGACATTGCACCCAATCAGGGACAATGCACAGAAGACTTGGGAAACAGTCCATGGGAACCAGATCTTTTGTTGGCTTAAATTAAGACCTGAAACATACATTTTTTTCTTTAGGGCTCTGTCTCGTTTTTATCAGACCCAACTATTTTCTTCATGCTGTGACAATTAATTGGATTATTTTCATTTAAAGATCCAAGCCCACAAGATAAGTGGAATGGAACAGAATTGTTTTCCTTTCCTTGCTCTCCCTCATTAGTAGTCTAAACAAGTGTGAAGCTGCATTAAGTTTACAGCTATTTTGTTAGCTTGAAATCACTTTCTTCTCTTCTGCAGATGGAGACTGTGCTTAGATCATTATATTCCAGGGTGCAGTCGTGGTATATTAAAAGTGAAAAGGCTACTTATGGAATTCATGCTTGCAATTACCTTAATAGTAAAAAAGGATGGCAACAAAACTAAGTTTCGCAAAGAAAAAGAGCAAAAAGGAAACTACAGCATTTTTAAGTAATTTTTTTTGCTATGAAAAGTGTCATAAAATGCTGCCTGAGGAAATCTCTAGGCTAAATTGGGCATACATTGGTATCTGCAAACTCTGCAGACTGCAAACTCTGTCTGCAACACAGGAGAGCCTCCAAAAGTCATCCCATTTAGCAAGTTTGTCTTCACAGGGTGATTGTCTCAATTTCACACGGTCTTGATCTACAGCTGCAATGGTTGACCAGTCTGTCTCCTTAGTAACCTTTGAAAACTCTTTCTGGAATGCCAAGGCTGTAGGGAAGCTGTCAGAACTGTTAGTGCTTCATCTGAAAACCTTCAGAGGGTCACTTTTGGGATGAATGGGAGAAGGTACGTTTTCTTTATTGACATTAAAACTTCAGAATGGCAGAGATTTTGCTGGGTTAGGCCAGTACACTCACATCTTCATGCTAGATTCAACTACAGACTGTGTGTGGATGTGCTTGTAACTAGGACAGATAAATGGACAGGGATCCCATAATATTTCTGTCAGCTGAGAGCCAATTCTTGATAGCTTATCAAGACTTTACCAGTAAAACAAAGAATCTTCTCCTAAAAAACAGGTTAATTTTCTGGATATTTATAATGATCGTGTGAGACACGGAAAAACTGGCTCTTAAACCCCCATTTCAAATGAGAATTACACTTTGGTTTTGAAATGTTTTGCCTAAAATCTCCTGCTTCACATTAGGTGCTAAAGGTAGCTAAGCCAATTTGCAAAACCAGCTCAATTCAGAACTGATCTGTAGGAACCCAGGACATCCCTCTACCAGTCCTAGGTGATCTGAGCCCAGGCCAAGGGGTTTGAAGCCCTGGCAGGGGGCTCAGAGACCCTGGCATGCTATCAGAGATCCTTGTGTCTTTGAGTTTGATCCATGGAACAAATTACCACCACTGTGTGAAGAAGTAAAAGTCACAAAAGCGTAGATTTAGGATTCTTACTATGGCGAGCTGGGAAGCAAGATGGAGGGAACTGGGAGTTGTCCTGTCCTCCTTCCTTCTTCTTCCTAGCCTCCATCTTTTGGGCGATGGTGGCACTTTGGTATTGGTGTAAAGTAAAAGGACACAGTCTAACATAGGTGATAGCTATTGGAAAGTAATTTTAAATAAAGTATACGTAGTTTATAGTATAAAAGAGCACAAGCCCCAGAGGAGGGCAGA
The DNA here is from genome assembly GCA_013399455.1 of Anthoscopus minutus. NCBI lineage: Eukaryota > Metazoa > Chordata > Aves > Passeriformes > Paridae > Anthoscopus > Anthoscopus minutus. The sequence goes on from VWYI01018021.1 coordinate 25,147, forward strand.
GAATGCCTTTGTCTGGTCTGCTGAACAGACCTTCGCAGGCCAGGCTGAAAATGCTTTTCTGATAACCAACAATAAACAACCTTGGGCCCGAAAGCCGAAGACTTCAGACTCATTCTTGGACAGCCAGGTTGGAGAGCAGAGACTTTTTACACATCTCGGGGTCATCTTGACCACAGGAGACTCCGAGACTGATCTTTACCAAACCGAGAACTATTATTTTTTTAACCCTGAAGATTTTTCCTTCATTTCATTGATGTGTAAGAAATACCCAGACCTCAAGAGCTGACAGCTCTAGTTCTGCAAAGAGTTTTCTCTCTCTTTGTGTAGCAGAAGCAAAGTTTACTGGTTGCTAAATCTAGGTTGGTGAAATGTCCTTTTGCAACTTTGTCACTGAAGATCAGATTATCAGTAAAAATCTAGAACAGACTTCTGCTGTTAACAAGCAGCAAACAACATGGAGAAACCCCCCTATCCTGCTCAGTAAGAAGAACCAGTAATGGAAGGCATGACAAGAACATGCTTCACACACCCTGGAAACAGAAGAGAACCTCTGCCAGGCTGCCAGTGGTTGGGGAAATGTAGTAGGAACAGTCAGGTACTGCTAAGTGGACTTAGGGAACTGGGAAGGCTCTAGACAATGGAACTGGAAGACAGTGAGTGAAAGGACTTGAAATGTAGTTTAAGAATGCAGCAGAGCAGGGATTGCCTCTCTGTGTGAGTATTTAGGATGGAATTTTTCAGGCTATCAATTATTTCATTGAAATGCAGAGTAGTGGGGGAACAAGGCAGAAAATATTAAATAACCAAAGCATTTTCCTAAAACCTGGGATGTCATCACCATCATCTTATTTTTTCCCAGACTTGTGGTTCTGTGAATTTTGTGAAAGTTTAGAAGAAGAGAGCCGATTTAAGATATTTGAGCCCTCAGGGATTTGTAGTGCTTCCCTAACCTTGGATTAGCTTAGCTTTGAGTTAGAAAAACCTCCCAAGTTCTTTCTGGCGATCCCTTTACACTGTGCTTGCTTCTTCCACCATGGAAAGAAGCAGCCCTGCTCTTGAGACTTCTTGATCCTTGGACCTGTGGTTTTCTCAGGTTATCTCTGGCAATTGTTCTGATCTCTTCCCTCACCAAACTCTCCTCCCTTCCATGCAGCTCCTCTGAGATACAGGGGGATCATTCATGTTAGCAATGGAGTGCTTGAACATGACCACAAAGCTTATGGTCTAAGCTTGTATCAGTCCTTTTCGCACAAACCTTTCATGGTTCCAGCAGTACTTCTTCACAACTCCACTGAGTTTTATCCCATTTCCTTGTAATCCACCATTTTACCTCCCATATACTCCATAGTAGTTCCATACACTGAGCTACAGACTCTGGAACCACAGGTTTTTACTTTCCTGTGACTGACCATCAGTCCATGAGATATCAAGCAGGAGAGCTTGTCACTTCAGCCCCATTCTGTGGGACCAGAGCCAGACTGTGTCCTGCGACTGTAGTGTGGTGTTCTGAGTTATACACAAGACATGGCAGCTCCAATTCCAGTCAGGTTGATCTGTCTCTGTGCCTCCTGCACCTTGTTTTGCTGTCCTTGGTTCTCCTGTGTCAGCTACACCATGCTGTGATGCCAGGCCAGCCCTTCCACACCAGAACATCCTCTCCCTAGCCTCTTTCAGAAGCTGTGTTCACTGGGATAGCTCCTGGGACTTCAGTGTCAGGCCCTAAAATAGCTGCATTAGGGTTGAAAAACAGGGAACAGAATGTAACAGCAAGTTGGATCATTTTGTTTACATCTTGTTCCAGTTTCTTTTTTCCCGTATTTATTTTGAGAGCTTTATGTCAGACAGAAAAGCTGCACTTGATCACCATATAGGAAGCAAATGTTGAGTAAAAAGACAGACTGTGTGGTTAAGCTTGCAACACACAGTGATCTCCCATGTCTTGGGATAATGTGAAAAAAAACCAATGGATTTAGCAAAGACTCTGCAGAGAATCTTTGCTAAGAAGAAAAAAACATATGGTCACTGAACCAGTGTAAGAACAGATCAAATATATTGACTAAGAAATAAGATGTCTGGAAAACCCGAGTATTTTTTGTTTAGTGTATTATTTTGTATCCCTGGGACTGACTGGGAAAATTGTCACCTTCATTTTTCTCTGGAATTTTAAAGAAAGGACAATGCTGACACAGTATTATTCATCAGGGCTAACTGATGAATAATACTGAGCTTCCTTAATTAAAAATAGTTATTAACTAGTGCATTTGTTGACTGTTTTATTCCAGACTTTCCATGTTTCTTTGCATATGGAAAAAAGATCATGTACTAAATATGTCATTTGGAAGTCCACCAAGGATTTTCTCCAAGGAGAATCCAGGAATAATATTTTAAGAGATGATATTATTTAAGCAAACTCAGCTATAAATATTTTAATTGCTTACAAAATGAATCAAATTTGTCATATCCTTAACCCCTGCGTGAGGATTCTGGTATGTCTGTGCCACAAAGAACTATGCTGTGGGTTCCAAATTGCCTGCAAAAGTCACAGCCAAGCCAGAAATTCTTGCAAAACAAATAATACTACTTATCTAGGAAATAAGTAATTTCAGTGATTGAAAACTGGTGAAATCCTGGTTTTAGAAGGGCTGCTGGGAGTTGCTAAGATGTTCAGGATATGAGTTGACTGTCTGTAAGCTGACTATACCGATTTCCTTGATTTTGTAGGGCTGAATGAGTTGTTTTGTTCCTTAGACTACACACATGGAAATAGAAATGGTTTCCCTGTGACATAGATGCTATTAATATAAATAAAATTGTCTGGGCTTTCAGGAAAGTATAAACTAGGACTTTCTCAGAAAGGGTGTGGATATAGAACAGTCTGTGGTTGCCTGTATGGAACAGAGCTGGATTGTTTAAAATACCCTCAAAAGGCACTTCATGTTAAAAATTGAACTAATATTACTTATTTGTTGACATAATTTAACTTTTTCTTATTTTTAAGAGACACAGAAAATTATGCGTTCTGCCTCTAGATTAAGAGGTGAAGCAAAAATTATATACTCCTGATTAAATTCATGTTTTGTCTACACTTTGAATGGTGAAATTCTGGTTCCTTTCCTTCCAAAAATGTAACAGAAGTGGCAACATAGCAACATGAGTGGTGAGAGTATGGAATGGCTTCCAGGTTAGGAATAAAGTAAACTAAGAAGGAATGGGATATAAAAAAAGAGTAGCACTGCCAGGATGGGCATGGATTGACAGTTTGTCTGTGCTGGTAACAAAATCAGGATTCATACCAAGATGCTCTCACAACTGGGTTCAGGACAAGCCAAAGGAGGTGAATTTCACACAACAGGCTTCCTATGTGCTGGGAACACAAGATGTTTCCAGGCTTTTAAGAGTAGACTGCACAAGCATTTGGAAGAGCAAAACCCTTGGAGTAATTATTTAGACAGACAACATCAGGCCGGGGATAGGTGAAGGGTGAGAGGGTTTTAAAGGAATCCCTTGTGAATTTCTTCCATTCTTCCTTTTTCTTAGAGGTCAGGCAATGAACAGCAGGAGGACAGAAATGTGACTGAGACGGAGCCGAGCTCTGAACCAGTGCAGACATTCTGATGTCGTTAGATATTTTTAAATATTGATGATGATTTCCTAAAGATGGAGCATGATAGGAAACAACAGGATGAGCAAATGTTAATTCTATGAATGATCTTGCAGAAGTAAACCCGATGAATTTCTGAGTTGTCTCATTCTTCAAGTGTGCAGACCCAAGATCTTAACTGTTAGTCAACTATGAAGCACTGCATATGAACTATGACCATATGTGCCTCATTTTAAATTTGCATTCTACCTATTAAGAAATTACATTTTTGTCTATAATGCAGTTATTTTCTGAACATTTGATTCACTACTATGCTCCACTGTAATCAAGCAACTAAGATCTACAGTGCATTCAGCAGGTGTGAAATCTTATCAGAACTGTGTAACAGAACAATGCTAAAGTGTCATAAAACAGATTAAAGCATTCTGGGTTTTTTTCCTGGCCCTCTACCTGCTGAATATAAAAAACACAGACTTCTGTTATTCAAACAGATCAGGGAGCTACAAGCAAAATTTAGATTACAAGTAGTATCAACAGCAGCTAAAAATGTCCTCATAAACCAGTAGAAAATTTGTGGAAATGTTTCTGAATGGTTTGCACTATGCTTACTTAGCTCTGCTCTATTTTTTCCTGTCCAATTTTAAGGGTTCTGAAATTTTTCTGGCTCATTCTTAAGAAATACACCTGGACTATATCAGGAAAACAGTAAGAAAGAAAGTCAAAATTGATTCCTAAATGTTGATTAAGTAGTTATATGCAAACTATTTGTGAATTAAACATTTCTAAGTTATTTCGGATGCTGAGAAGGAGCTTTCATGGTTAAAACCCCCTCTACAGCAATACAGCAATTTGGATTTTTCACACCAATTGACTGCAAAGAAAGAAATGTCAAACTCTCACATAAATGTCTTTTCTCTGACAACGTCTCCCTCTCTTGAACTACAATAACGAGGACAACACTTTTTGCCTTGCCACAGACGTTCCCCTAAAGTTTTTTGAAGGCCTCAGAAGTTCAGTGGAATTTGACAAGAGGTATTTGGGCTTTTGTGTTTGTCTTTAATTGCTGTGCTCTGGAGTGGATGCCACTGCTGCTGCTGCTGCAGCCGGGGCTGCCAGAACAGAGGGCACAGGACCTTGTCTGTCCAGCTTGCAGGATTGGCACAACCACACAACCTGCAGAAATTTTCACGCCCAGAGCAAAGATTTTGTTTCAAAATGTTTGTCTAACTCCTATGCTTGGCAGCTCAAAGAGCTGCTGCCCTTCTACACAGCAAATAGGCGTTTATATTTCTATATTACAGGCTAACTCTGGAAATACACAGAAATAAAACTTTATTGAGATGTTGGCAATGGTTACACTGTGTCACAGTTTGGATCAAAACCTTAGGTATTTCTGTCAGCTCTCCAACAACAAACAAACTTCATCTGCCTGTGCAGACATCACAGCTTTGGCTCTGACAGGGTTCATTTTAGGACAAGCATTTGGTTTTAAGTTTCTTTAGGTGTACAGATCTTCAAAGACTATGGACAAGCTCAAATATTCATGAGGCACCAGCCCACTAACTTCAACTGCAACAGTGGTGAACCCATCAATCAAACTTTTATAGCAGTGAGATAACCTTCTATGTGTACAGCTCTGTTAAAAACACATATTTAAAATTAGAAAATTAAAATAAACCATGTGTGTTTTGTGAAAGAATGTCTTCTAACATAAGTACTTTTATGGCCACATAAAAATAGAAACATAGAATACTTAGTTTTTCCATAGGTCTGTTAAGCAACAGCCAGTGCTTTTATTAATATACTGTTTCTCTTTTTAATTGCACTTTTATTTTGAAAAATTCACAATCCTGACATACGGAAAGTTATATGGAATCATACACAAAACTCGAAATGCAAAGAGACATGCTTCATTTCTCTAAAACCAGAGACTGGTTCTTTATACGCCAGTAATTTTGTAGTCTTTGGGAGCCATTTGTTTCTCTTTATCCTTTGAAAATAATTAAATAAATTGAAGTTTGCCCCACTTTCCCCCTCACACATCCACATATATGCACAGGACCAACAAAAAACTCAGTAATTTTCCACTGGCACAACAGCTTTTCAGTGCTTGCCATCTGCTGCGCTGGCAGGACCCACCAGAGGAGCATCAGCAGCAAGGCAGGAACTAGAACACCAGGTTGTGATATTCATTCTGTTTTCATTGTCATAGCTGGGCGTCATCATCTCTCAGAGACTGACCTTGACTCCCTCTACTTCCCTGTGGCAGCTTTGGGGGCAGGCAGGAGTAAGGTTATTAAATCAAATCTTACCACTCACAAACACCCAAAACAAAACATTCCTGCAGGAGGATAGGGATGTCTGTCACCCCCACCAAGCAGCTTATTTTGAATTTATTTCTCTTAGAGAGTCTTTCCTCTCTTGCTAATTCTGTTTCTGAGTTATGTGTCCGTGCTTCCAACATGGTCACTGTGAGTGCAGAACTGCATTACCTCAGGTTCCAAATGTGGGACCAGAGTTCAGATGTCACAAAGGACAGTCAGTCTCCTCAGGAAGCACTTCTGCACCTCATTCAAGTTAAAACATGCTAATTCTAGGCTTCTGTTATTTCAAACCTCCCAAATCTAATGCTTTCAAACCCTGGTCTCAGCAGGTAGGTTCACAATGCTCAGGGAGGTCCATGGTGGATTCTCTGGGTCTGCCTGTAGATCTTGAAATTGTAAGGTCTCTGGGCAAGAAATCTGCTTTAGTGCACAGAATTCCTAAGTTCCTTATCTCTACATAAAGACTAACAAATAAATAAATAAAATAAATCAAGTCTGTCTGTCAGTTAAGTCCTCCTCATCAGCAACTCTCCTCAAGTCAAGTGATAACATCAAGGTCAAGAACTTTCCCTCACTTCCACATGCTCCAAACCATGAGGGAAACAGATGATTGTCTGCAGATGATTGTCCTTTGTCATTCTTCCAATCCAAGCTCAGATTTGCTTTCTGCATAGCTGAGGCCAGTTTAACTCCTGTTTGTGAGACCTGCCACAACCACGAGCCCTTCAGTGAGTATCAGCTGGCAAAGCTTGCAGAGTGCCAAGGTTTATGTTCGACTGGAGGGACAGGATCGTGGGATACACTGGGAAGAGCATGGATTGCCGGTAGAGGGAGGTCATCCTGCCTCTCTGTCGAGTCCTGTGTGGCACATCTGGAGAGCTGTGTCCCGCTCTGGGCTCCTCAGCACAGCAGGGACAGGTTACTCCTGGAGCGGGGCCAGCGGAGGCTGCAGAGATGATTTAGAGCCTGGAGCATCTCTCACAGTGAAAGGCTGAGAGAGCTGGGGCTGTCCAGCCTCGAGAGGAGCCTCAGCTGAGAGAGGCCCTCAGCCCTGTGTGTCCCTGTCTGCAGGGAGGGCTCAGAGCAGGGTCCAGGCTCTGCTCCGGGGGCCCGGCAGTGGGCACCAGAGGAACGGGCAGGGACTGATCCCAGGAAATTTCAGGGGGCAGGAGGCAGAACCTCTGTCCTGGGCAGTGACAGAGTCCAGAGAGGATGGCGAGTCTCCCATATGGCGGGGGATAGTCCAGAACCGTCTGGACGCAATGCTGTACCGTACGCTCTGGGCTGGCCCCGCTGGAGCGGGGAGGCAGCACCAGCTGTCCCGGCACCCCTGGTCCTCTCCCGCCCCATCCCGGGACGCCGCAGCAGAGGGACGCGAGACTGGGCGGGGCTGGCGGCGCGTGCCGGCGAGCGCGGCCAATGGTGGCGCGGGGCTCGGCGGAGCGCGGCTCTCGCGAGAGCCTGTGGATAAACATCCGCCCTCGCCGCGGGCCCGCCTGCTGCCATTAGCGCGGGGGCGGCGCTGCGGTCGGACTGTGCAGTAGGTGAGTCGTGAGGCGAGCCGGGTCCTGAGGGCAACCCTCCGCCGCGGCGCTCTCCGCCCTGGCGCTACCCGCGAAAACAGCCCTGGCACGCTGCCTTCCCTCTTTCCTCCCCCCCGCACCATGAGGTAGCAGCCATCGCCGTGGAGGCTTTGGGAGCGCAGCCTCAGCCTCCGCTGCGGCGACGATCAGTGGTGGCTCAGGGCTACGGGGCAGTTCGCCCGCCGCCCCTAGGGTGACTCATCCCGCAACCCCTGGGGTGGCTCGTCTGGCTGCCGCCAGGGTAACTTATCCCCCTACCGCCGACTGGGAGGCGGGGAGGACAGAGGGAAGCAGGGCCAGGGCTGTGCGGAGACCCCGGCGCGAGGGTCAGGGCTGGGCTGCACTCGTGCTGCAGAACGTAGCTCTGCGCTTGAGGGTGTCCTGCCTTCTTTAGAAATAAATAAATAAAGGGACGAAATTGTCTCCATAATGCGCTTGGAAAAACATCCTTCGCAAGTTTCCACTCGCGGTAGGAACAAATTCCAAACCTTCTGCCGAGCCGTGTTTGGGATTGAGGCCCCCGTGGTTTGGGTGTCCGGCTCGTCCTCCGTCTGTGTCTTTAGACAATTCTCATTGAGTCAGGTAAAAGATAAATGCTGAGAACTTAATTTGTTGTTTGCTTTGACTTGATCTGGAACGCCTTGGGTTAGAATAGCAGAGTTCACACGCGTGCCTCCGCTGATGCACCTGGTTTCCTCTTGCAAAATCCAGACTGGGAAATGAGCCTTGCTGTAGCCTCTGAGTCAAAAGCAGTGCCGACGTTTGATCATTTTTGGTTTTTAAGGGCAGTTTCCTGTAATATATTTGGTACGATATATTGGTTTTGCTTTTACCTTGTTTTTGCAGATCAGTGGGGTTTTGGTTGACAGTAGATGTTGGGATTTGTCAGGTGTGCTGATTCAGCGTTTTGATTATAGTTTTTTGAAGTCACTTAAAGCGGAGAGATCTTGTTTATGAGTGTTTATAAGGCTAATACGTCTTGCTAAGTTGTTGTGCCTGCTCCATAAAAGATGCCCGAATATACACAGGAATCTGAAAAATTGTTTTCATTCCTCATCCTTCAGGAATGAAAGGATATCAGCTTTAATTTTACTTCGAAGAGTGAAAAGAAATAGGAGCCCACAGGCTACTGACTTGAGAGGTGATGATCAGGGTGCACCCACCCTCATTGCAAGTGAGACATCTGTTACTGTATCCAATAGGATTGCTGCAATTTTACCTATTGTGCCATATGTGGACATGTTTTCCTGGCTTTGTTAAGAAATGTCTTGGATAGGAAAAGTCAAATTTGCATAGCTCTGAACTCACTTGTTTTTCATAATGTACATGGCATACTGTATGTTCAATGTAAATACTTTTGCTTAACAGAGCTTAAAAAATTCTAAACATTTATTTCTCAAACATTTCAGGGGAAGACAAATCCCAAGTCACTAGCTAAGCAGAATTCAGAAGCAAATATTTACACAGGATGGGTATCATGCTGTATTTCCTTCAGCCCTTTTTTTTCCCCTGGAAAGTTAGTCTGTCTAAAATAAAGACAAGCAGCAAACCCACACCCCATCATTAACTTGCAGTGCACTTGGACCAGGCTTGTGCTTGTGGTGAGGGAGTGTTCCCAGGAGAACAGAAATTTTGGATTTCTGTCAGATGATCTGTTGTGGACCTGCTTGGTTGAGCTTTTTGATGCCGGCCTCAGGGGGTTGTGATCCGCAGTGGAGTCCCTGGTGGGGATCTCCTGGATTGGCACAATATGGGATGTCACACTGGAGTTCAGTGCACGCACAGTGCATGTGACTGAAGTTTGCTTGCCTGTTTTTCCTCAGAAGTTCTGTGTAGCCTTCCTTGGCTCATCTGTCTTTTTGTCCCCGAAGTTTGAATGGTGGGCTGGAGTTTTTTTAATCATTTAGGTTACTGCTGTAGTTTGGGATGGCTCTTGAACCCCAAGATAGGTGCCCACAAGGAGCTTAATGACTGTCTGTGTCCATTGGGTTTGTCTTGCTTTCAAAGCTTGTCTTCTCTCTACAGATTGAGTTTTTGCTCAGTCCATGTTTATTGATAAACTTTGATATTTGTATTCCAGGAGATGCAGGGTAGACATGGAAATTGCAGTGAAAGTAATTGCTTCTCCAAATGCAGTATTCATCAGCACAAAGCCTGCTAAACTGACATTATATGGTAAATGGTTTGATTTTAGTCTCCCAGAAGGAGGCTTTGCGTCTTAGGGAAATGGCAGTTGACATAAACCAAACGCACAATTGTCCACAAAATCATTTAATCTTCTCTTGTTGCTCATTTGCGCTTAGAGCAGACCTGCCACTAGTGGTAATTGTATTGCCATGGCTCAGAAATATGTGTTTGATAAGTAACTGGAGTCTAATTTTTAAGATGGGTTGGTGCAGAATTTTTCAAAGTCTGATGATTAATTAACAGCTTTGATTGTGCAAAAAATTGTTACACTGGGGTAAGCCAATTTAATATTGTGGGGTAGGAACTCAAGGCAGAGTTATTTATTTTGTGTTATGAATTTAAATAGTGAACTGTATTTAAGGTGGCAGAGTCTTGTCTTGAAGACTCCAAAATCAGTTGTCAAATGCAGCAGAGCAGGCTTTATAATTAGATTGGTACAGAAAATCCTGCAAGTCTATAGTTTAAAACTTCTACATTATTCTAGATAATAACTTCTGGCACTGCTTCTGTATTTGCATGGCGAAGTAATAGAACATCTTCCTCTTAACAATATAAAACAAAACAGGAATGAGGGGAAGAAAAAAAAAGTAAGAAGAACTCGGTTTCCTTGTCATAAATAATTTGATCAGTATGGGAAGCATTAAAATAGGCAGTTGTTGTCATTAATACTGCCTTCCTTGAGAAATCAGGTAATCTTGTAAGGCATGCATTGATATCTCATTAAATACTTTGTATGGATTAAAAAAGCAAAGGAAAATGGATCAGGAAAGAATACTAATTTTTATGCTTCAAATATCTGATTTTCTGATTTCCTGGTAATTTAAGTGTTGGATTTTGTATTCTGGTTTGAATTATAGACTTGAAACTTAGTTTGTGTTGCATACCTTTAATATTTATACCTACAAACTTGCAAATTTGTTACCTGACCCATGGTTTCATGAGAGTTAAAACTGGTCAGAATGTGAAGAAAAGATACCTAGAATTTGGAAGACTACTTCTATGGGATTTTGATTGTCTGAGAAACAGTTGTCTTTATGTTTTTACTAGTAAAAGGAGCAGTGGTTGGTTGAAATGGTAGCCTGGGTTTATGGGATTTCGCAAGTGAAAATGTCCTGAAGTTGTAAAAAGGGAATCAACTATTCACCTTCTAGTAACACGGAACAGCCAAGATGAAGTAATAGTTTGGTGTATGCAGGTTGTGCAAACAGATGGAGTTTATCAAAGGTGACAGAATGAATGGGAGGGAGGAAGTAAAGGGATAACTTGAATCTGTATGGGAGAGGAAGAGTGTTTACCCTATTGCAACTTATATTAGCTATGTCGCTTATGTTCCAGAGTTTGAGCCTGTGATCACTGACATGCTGTAGAGGAACTCCAGTTCCTCTGGAGAGAATGCAAAGACCTTGGCATGTTGGAGTATGTTAAATTTCCTTCCACAGAAGGGAAAACAAAAAATCTGTTTCTTATCTTTGATCAGATGAAAAGTTGTGAAGCCTTTTTCTACTCTGTGTTGTAAAGAGAGCTGTTTACAATTCTGAGAGCACTGTGTGTAATGTCGCATTAAGTACTGCATTTATGAAATGTGCCAAGGTATTTTAGCAATTAAATCTTCTAGTAGGAAAACAACCCAGCTGACCATCCCCCAGACAAACACTTGGAAAACTTGGCCTTCCCTGAAAGTTGTACTTGTTTGAAGTCTCTTTTTATGAGCCACTGGAGTAGAATAATGCTCATGAGAAACACAGTTGTGCATCAGTTGGTTGCAGTTAAAATGAAGATATTGGATTGTGCCAAACCGTAGGGGTTGCAAAGATGTTCAGCTTCTGTACACAGGAGTGCATGGCAGAGGCAGTGTTCATAACTTCCATTTCCATATCGAAGGGATGAGGAGGGAATGAAAGTCATCACTTCAGTAAAACACCTGACTACCCTGAATGGCTGCTGAAGGCAGAAACAACAAGGGAGAGGGGCTTGGCAGGAGCAGTGTGTCGCAAGTGGGGAGCTGTGTGTGCTTAGGGGGCTCTCTTGATGATACAGACTCCATATCCATATCACTGTCCCTGATGCAACAGAGAGGGCAACTGCTTCTCTGGTGTGCTTGCGCTGTGCCACGAACTTCCTCCAGGATCACTGAGAACTCCCCAAAGGACAGATTGGGCCTCTTCTTCCGAGATCACTGGCACTTTGGGGTGTCTTGAGTCTGTTTTTTGGGTAGAAAGTCTGTGTTTTTAGGACTTTGCTACTAAAAACCTTCTTACTGCTGAATTGATAGGTAAATTCCAAAGGATATTTCCTTGTCTGCAGGAGGGCTGTTGTGTACAAATTGGCCAAGATGTTGATGGCTTCACCACAGAACCCCCTTACCCTTTTTGAAGCTGAACTTGGAATTGGATGTCTTCGATTTCCATGGATCACACCTGTGCACAGAGCAGGGGACAGGATGTCCCAGTATTGTCCCTTTATTACCCAGCGCAGAGCTGCCTCTTTGGCTGATTAGCTAGATTTGAACCAGATTCTGGAGGAGGCAGTTCACAGGCTTCAGTGTTCCACAAGAAGCCAGTTCACAGGCTTCAGTGTTCCACTCTTTCCTATAAAAACTGAAGAAAACCTTTCCTTTCAGGAGAAATTCCCTCTTCCCAGGTTAGACCAGTAGAACTGGCAAAACTTAGACCAATCGCATTAGGCTTCTTTTGTCTTTTGTATATTGGAAAAGTGTTTAATACGGACATTTCTTAAAATTTGTTTTAATTACTTTTGACAATGAACAGTTGCATAATGTCTTCCCTGCCCTTCCCTCTTGTTGCTGCCTTATAAGGGAGGTGACCGGAACAGCAGCCAAATATCAGCCTGATGATGAAAGAATTGTTCCACCTAAAATGTCACTAATTTTTAGCCTGCTGAGTCCTGTATGAAGAGGAAAGCTTACATTAGTAGCTCCCCAGACAAAAGCATTGCACTGCATTGTTTAAAGAGAGGTGTTGTTTCTTGAAGTTAGATTTCTCTGTTCTCTGCTCTGTGGTGTTCGCGGAGCAGGAAGGGACAACAAATTTAATCACAAGGTAAGGGTTTAGTGGGAGTACCTGTTTTTTCAAACAGTAGCAACTGGATATGTAGAATGAAGCCTGTTTAACAGTAATTAAAAGTATAATTTAACAAGCTGTAAAATCTGGAACTGTAAGGGAATTTTGTGTTCTGCATACAGGGTTCTCCATGAGACACAGTCATTCAGCAGTGAGAGCTATGGCTGGTACAGACAGGTAACAGGCAGCTGTTAAAGCACGTTCCTGTTTAGTGGAGTGATGGCTGTTGCTTATCAGACACTGGTGGAGCAAATACTCTGGTGAGACTTAGCAAGGCAGTTTAAAAGGCTGGGAGAATTGGGATTATTCAGCCTGGAGAAGAGAAGGCTTTAGGGCAACCTCATTGTGGCCTTGCAGCCTGAAGGGAGCCCTTCAGGAAAGATGGAGAGAGACTCTTGACAAGGGCCTGGAGTTACAGGACAAGGGGCAATGGCTTCACACTGACAGAGAGCAGGGTTAGATTGGATATCAGGAAGAAATTGTTTTCTGTGAGGTTGGTGAGGCCCTGGCACAGGTTGCCCAGAGCAGCTGTGGCTGCCCCATCCCTGGCAGAGTCCAAGGTCAGGTTGGATGGTGCTCTCAGTAGGCTGGCATAGTGATGTCCCTGCCCATGGCAGGGGGGTGGGATTGGATGCTCTTTATGGTCCTTTCCTCCCCAGCTAGTATGTGATTCTCTAAAGTAAGGTTGCCTTGTGCAGATCCTACAGTTGCATATCTTGGAAGGCAGTCAAGTGCATAATTTGCATCAGGCAAATTCCAACTTTGAAGATAAGGTGCAAGAAAATAATTTTATAATTTCTAGTGCCATTAACATGCATCTTTCTCACTGGTTTTTATTGGTTTTGTTTGTGCTTGCTTGGTTCCACTAAAGTGATACAGAACTCTCGCTGAACAGGTGAGTGGCTGTTCTTTGACTCACTTGCCATATTTAACTTGTGTAAATCAAAGAAAGAGAATTTTTCCTGCTAAATGAATCTGTCTGCTGATAATTTATTTCCTTCACTTAATGAAATTAGTTATAGCACGTATATCCATTTCCATTTATGCTGTAGGAAAGGACATTCTGACATTCAGGTTTATTGGTGGGGAAAGGAGAGAAACAAACCAACCAACCCTGATGATATTCTAAATATAATTTCTACACTGTAGAAGTACGACTTCTACAAAGTCTTATTGTTTAGTCCTTCCCTGGTCTTCACAGCCATAGGTAGTCTTAGGAAGTAGTGACTAAGGGCAGAGAGTTCTTCATGAATTCAAATCTCTTGTGAGCCAAAAATATAAATGACCATTTTATGTTGAAGTGTATTAGATGGTTCCTTTTATGGTTAATTGTTGTATGGACACTCCTGCTCTGTGTTTAATTTAACACAGAAGGAGAGATCTTATAAAGTCTGTATCACTTGAGCATCTTAGCCCACTTGTAGTCTGGATATGGTGACCTCACTGCACAATTGCCTAAGTAGCAATTAGAAACTTTTCTGTGTTTTTTTTTTCTTCTTAAAAAAAACCAAACCAAACAAAAAAACCACAACAATTATATTAAGAACACCTGGAATAATCTCCTGCAAGTTGCTTATTGGTTAAATCAAAGTGAAGTTGAACAAAATGACAATAAGCAACAGAATTTAAGGCTGTGGTTCCCAAGTCCAGTGAACCCCAGACTGCTGTCAAGGCACAACACATTCCCAGCCCATCATCCACTTCCCAGTCCTTTGGACCACAGGCTGGAAATCACTAAGTTACGATGAGCTGTAGGCAGTAGGAGCAAGCATCTTCAGAAATGGTTTCAGGTAAGAAATTGAATTGCAGGAAGATTTTGAGAAGGAGATCTGGGAAAACAATACCAGCTGTTTGTAAGATGAAGGGAATACAGAAGGGGATTTTTCTGCCTGTTAAATATTTTTCCCTTCTTTTCTGTCTTTTTTTCCCATGAGCCAGTGATGAAGGGAAAAGAACAAAGTGGAATACTTTAAATTGTCATGCTTTGCTGGCAAATCTTCAGAGAAATTGGAAAATTTTTTACCTTTCTTACATTGCATCAGTTCTTGACTGCCCTAGTTCTCGGTAATTAACAGTGTTTACAGGCAACATTCATCCATTCCTTCAACAGGAAGGAACACACTGAAGTCACTGTGAGCCCCAGGTGCAAAATTATCTCAAATATTTGAGGCCATGTAGCTATGGTAGTGTTACAGCAGAAAACATATGTGGCATGAATCCTTAGATTCCAGCTGTGCTGGCTGGTAGTCATATGTGGAAGGCTGGAGGTGTCCAGGTGAGGATTAGAATGTGTTTGGCAGCTAATCAGTTTGAGCAGGTAAATTCTGGCACTTCCAAAGGGTTGGTTATACCTGGCATATAACTTAGATGCAAGTGAACTTGGATAAAAGTTTCTTGTGTCAGGAATGATGTGCAAGCCCAGCCTTGCTCTGGGCGTTGTGAAATGAATGCCATATGATCAATGCAGAGGATTTCAGGCCATGGATGTGTCAGTGGGCTTGACCAATATGTGAATATTTAAATTAATATATTTCTGCTCTAATACCAGCTCCTTCCATGAAGATCAGTGGTGCTGATGCTGCTGTAGGGTGACCTAAAGGGACTTTCCACTTGTTTTTTCAGGAGGCATCTGAGTACAACCTGCTCTGTTGCCTGCTCCCAGGTCAGGCTGAAAGCATTGTAAGCATTGTCTCTGGCAGTTGGGGTTCATTCATAACTCCAGAGTCTTAGGCTCACACTTGGATCTTTTAAGCCCCATTTAATCCCAGAGGGCACCTGATTCATGTGAACTGTTTGTGTTTGCTCACAGACATGCAAACCGCTTTTGTAGTGGCACATGAAAAAAGAAAGAACAAATCCCTTTCAGAGCTCAGGAGAAAGAGATGAATGTTGTATCACCAAAACCAGGGAATGGAGAATTTCCCCTGTCTGAATACACACTGGCCTACGGCCCTGACTGGAGCTGCTGCACACAGCTTGTGCTGCAGCCTGGCTGCTGACAGAATAACTTTGCTGAGCAGATCTCCTTGGAGTCTGCCAAAAATACTGCTGCCTTCACCTTTGGTTCTCAGTAAGATGCAAAACTCTGGCCTTTGTGAGGGTACAAAGAAGAAATATGCTTGCCCTTTTTATGTTCAAATAAGCAAAATAACATTCTGCTCTGTAAAATAATCTTTACAGTCAAAACATGAACATTTGGGAGATGACCAGTGGACATGCGTACTTTTTTAATGTGTGCTTTGGACCACTGCATTTGAAAGGATTGAAATCATAGTGGAAAGTCAGAAAAGAAAAAGGAAGTAATGATGAAGTAATTGGGGGGAAAATTATTATGCTCTAATAAAGATAAATACTTTAGCTGATTTTCTCTCTGGTTTTTTTTTTGTTAAACAAGCAGCAATATTTAGAAAGCCATTTTCAGTTTTGTTTAGAATTCAGTCCAGTTTCAGGTGTTGACCCCTAGGGATGGAATGAGCTTATGCTGCTTAGGGAGCAAGGGCTGCAAGAGAAGAATTATAATGACAATTTTGCTTATGCTGTCTTGCTTTAAGAAAAAAAAAGCAAGAAACTGAAAGCTGTTAGTGTTACTTGTATTTTTCCTTGTAGAAGCTAATTTTTGAAATTAGTCCTGGCAGTGTCTTTCTTACTTCTCTATGCCTATAATTTTCTAAGTCTGAGACCAGAGCATAAATGTATTTTCCTGGTTCTTTTGCTTAAGTGCTTCTCATAGGTCATGTCATCTTTAAAGATGTACAAACTGAGAAGGTAAAAGCTTCTGTATCCTTACTTAGGGCATTAGGGGGAATGAATCTGTCTCTGCCTGTGTGCAGCTGGAGAATGCAGTTGCAGGATGAGATTTTCATATGTCATCCTCCCTCGCTTGCATGCCAAGGCAGAGGTGGGTTTTGCTACAAAGATTGGTTAATTAAAGGCCACCCAGCCCCCTTCTCCTTGAATCCTAAAGTAAATCCTCCTCAGATATTGCAAACTGCTAAACCCCAAGTAGGAGCAATGCAGCTCACAGTCCATATTTGTCTTGGATGGAAGGCCAGGGTCCTGCCTGGAACATCTGAATTGGTACTTTGGGTGCAGCTTCCTTCCATTCAGGGGTACAGATGATCTTGTCAACAAAGCACCTGTTTTACAAGATTAAGTCACTGACTCAAGTGGGCTGCCAGTATTTATGTACATCAAGACAGGGGAACAGGGGCCTTGTCCTGTGCTATAGCAAGCACCTGTCTTTGCTTTTCCCTCCAGTTTTGCCTTCCTTGGATGTAGTTTGTGCTTGACCCTGACGGTAGGGTCCTTAATGAAACAAAATTTTGCTAAGGAATACTGAATGCATTCCAATGGCTTTCCAGGTTAATGGCATTGACTAATGTGTGAGTAAAATAAACACCTAAGAATTTCTCGTAATTCTTGATTTCCTTTGGTACCTCAGTCAATGCTAATTCTAACCAAGAAACCTCTTTTTTTTTAATAAATCTACTGCCCGTATTGAATTTGATCGTATGATTCTCATCAGCTTTGAGGGAGAGGGGACTGACAAAGAATAATCCTTTCTCTGTTGTTGATACTTAGGACACTTTTTGAAGTGCTAGTCAGATTCATATCTGTACTAAGACGTTTTTCACAAGTGCTCTTTCAGTATTGAAATGTGGTGCTCTTTGAGATACTGACCACATATGACCCTTTGTACTTCACAGGCATCATTCAATCAGTTTAGCAGCCGTTTAAAAAGCGCCAAAATTCAGAAGGCTTTAATCTCTGAATGAAACACATTCTTTTTGCTCAGCTTGGCGTCTCTGAATTTACTGAGCAGTACAAATCCTCTAATATTGTGTGATTAGATTCAATTGCCTCGTGCCATCCCAATGCAAAAAGTTCCAATTAATTAATAGAATCGACTGCTCCTTTCGAAGTTATTGCTCCGAATTGTGTTTGTGAGGCATCCAGCTAAAATGACTTTGTTTTCTTAAAGTAGAGTCTAAAATATTGTTACTTAGTTTTCTAAATTTGTATTACTTGCTTCATGCCCTTTTACTGGCAAGATACAAGGCAAATACAACTAATGATTGATATCTTTGAAATGAAGTGGTTGGTTCAAAGTGAATCTCTGTTTCTGTGCTAAATTTTCTTAAAGAAAAATGCTTGAGAGCTCTGAAACTTTTGTTGGCTTCAGAAAGAAATGCAGTTGGAATGTGGAATGGGAATGTTCCTGTTCTCCTTTTACATGGTTCTAGCATGTTGGAAACCAGCAGGTCTTGGGCTTTACTACTGGTAAAGTGTCAGGTTTCATGTATTACTTAAAGGAATCCTTAGATTGGTTCCTAGTTAGTAAAAATGCACTGGGTTGCTTTCACAAAAGATGCTGCATAAAAGCAGTTTGTGTTTTGAATGAGAGTGCTATTTTGGTAGGGAAAAAGGATAACCCTGCCTCATTCAGTTCTTGGCCTTTAGAATGGTATCAACAAAGGAAGGGACTCTTACAGATGCTTTTGTGATGTGGTTCCTAATTTGCTGAGAGCTGGACTGAGATCCCTTGACTCATTTCACGTAAGCCATCAAAGAGCTATTTCCAGTTACTGCCTGGACTTGGAGCTGAATGATGCCATCTCTGCCTGCTGGCCATGCCTCACCAGAATCATAACAGCTTGCATTTCAAATATTTCAACATGATAATTTACCCTTTGAAGTTTGGGCACCTATTTGCCAAGGGATGTCTCCAAAGAGGTTTTTTTAGCAAATACTATATATAGAGCTTCAGATCTTCATCCTCTTTCTTTTTGTGGAGAATATTTTTACTGTCTGTGAGGTACCCAGGGTTAAAGGCTTTAAAAATGACAAGATGCTCGAGCCACAGTTGGATTCAAATTGTCTGAAATTTGGTGGGAGCTGTGTCTACCCACGTTACAGATTTGCCTGGCCCT
Organism: Anthoscopus minutus; assembly: GCA_013399455.1. Taxonomy (NCBI): domain Eukaryota; kingdom Metazoa; phylum Chordata; class Aves; order Passeriformes; family Paridae; genus Anthoscopus; species Anthoscopus minutus. The sequence goes on from VWYI01018021.1 coordinate 43,852, forward strand.
CTTCTGCTGGAGGGTCCAGTGTCCTGTGGTGCACATGGAGATGAGGGGAGAAGGGATGTCACCTATTTTGTTTGCTTCACTGGGGTTTTGGAACATAACTTAACTGAAAGTGAAATCTGTTTGCTGAGGATGAGTCTCTAAAGGTGCTTGAGAAAGCTATTACAGACATAGCCAGCAGTTAGATGCTTTGGAGATTATGAGGAGAAGCAAACTGCAAAGTCCAAAGACTCATTCCAGATAACCTCATCACAATGAGAGTTGATGCCAGGCAGGATTAATCTACCTGTCCATGGGTGTTTAAAAGTTGCACATCCAAAGCAGTTTAACATCTGAACTGTCCTGGGTAGTTAGTGGACTTGGAAAAGCACTGGGAGGAGATGTTTTTGCCTCATGCAAGGATGATGTCAGATGGAGAAAAACGTGGGTGCAGGGAAGGCCTGCATGGGCTTGCAGTTGTGCTGCCTCAAATGAACACACTGATACTGCGGTGTGACTTCTGAGTAGCTCCCTGTGGCAGATGAAATGTCAATAATAACAAGATCTAGTGGGTTCACTTTTGTCAAATATCCCTGCAGGTGCATGCAAGAACTTGTGAATTCCCAGCCTCCTTTTGTTTTGCCAGCAGGTGGTCAGGATCTGTTTGTTTTTCTCCAGAAGAGCGTGAAGAATGTTCTCTCTCAACAGCAGCTTTTGAGAGCCCCAGGGCTCCTGTGATCCTCTGCAGTTGCACCTCTGAAAAATCCCCTGGCTCAGGTCAACTGAGCTTTTTCTTCTGTTTCATGCAAATTCTAGATTTTTCCCATAGTTCAGAGGCATTTAGTGTTAAAAATAGGATTCCATAAAGCATTTTTATGTTCCTAAAGTGCACACACTTTATTTTTCAAACGTGTATCTGTGTGAAGCCTTGCCAGAGGAGCAGCGTGTCTTTGCCCAGCGCTGACCTGATCTGACTGTAATACTAAACTCAGGGTGACATTCAGGACTAATGCATTGGTACTGTGTCCCAACTCTTCCTTCAGGTTTCTAGCAGCTTCTGCAAGTTACTCTTTGTGCTTCAGATGCTGGTGCTGCATAGTTAACTTTTGATTTAATTTCTATTTTGAAGTCTCTAATTAATTTTGTTATGCTTTGCTTTCTGCATTTCTGAAATCAGATACAAATTGTCTGCATGTTTTGAGAACTGTACGTAGAGTGCAATGTCAGCATGTGTGGCTCACCATCCCTGGAAGTGTTGAAGAAATTATTTTAAGTGGCACTTAATGCTGTGGTTGAGTTGACATGATGGTGTTTGGTCGAGGACTGGACTTGATCTTGCAGGTCTTTTCCAACCATGATGACTCCAGGATTCTCTGCAATCTTGGATATATATCCAGTGATAAATGGAAGGGGTCTATTCCCTACAGGCTGCTGCAGATACTTGTTACCAGTCAGTGATCTTTCCTTGCTCATACACTTTCAGAATCCTTCCAGGGCTGAAGGCTGGGTTTAATTCATTTCCTTCTCCATCCAGGTGATACACTTGCCGACTTGCATTATCAATGTCATGTGTTTTATGTTGCAGTTTTGCAAAGTACCTCAAGATCTGGTTGGAAAATATTTTAAAGGGGCAAAACATAATTTGCTTGAAGGCTGGGAGGAAGGTATATGACACAGGGAAGCAGAATAAAGCCTGCAGTTCCAGTTCATTGCAAGATGTAGATCCTTTCTGGCATTATTAACACAAGGGATAACCCAGAGGAGAGGAAAGCAGCTTGAGGCTTGCTAGCAGCCCCGAGAGACCTTTGCAGCTTTGGGCATGCTGGGAAGAGGGAGGGCACACCTTCCCTTTTGGAGGCTGCCAGCAGAGCAGCTTCCCTGTGCTTTCAGGATTTGCTGAAATTTCCATAATTTGTTTTGCAAAATTTTACTCAAGGGGATGAAAAAAAAAAAAGGTAGACTAGCCTCCAGACCTTGCTTCCAACCCTGAGTTACTGTCTTGGATCTGTAGGGTGTTATGAATTTTTTATTGTGGATCTAGGCTAGGGAGGTAAGGCTTAGTATCAATGGAGCATAATCTGTGGAGTAAAAAGTGCTAGTTTTTCCCAGACTTTTTCTGACTGCTAGGGTAGTTCTAAAATAAGGAATTTCACTTGTTTTTCATTTTGTAAATGAGTGCAAGTTAAAATATATTTTAAGGTTCAATTGAAGTAATAACTAATGATCTAAGGAAACACATATGTAAATGTTTTTGATTCTGTGCTATTACTTTATTAGACTACTTTATCTATATTTTTTGGTGCTCCTTACATTTTCACAAGTGAAGAGAATAGAGCAGAGCAGCTACTTCTTTGTGATTTGTGAAACTGGGACATATTCTGTTTTACCCTTTGTGGTATCAATGTGACAAACCACATTCCTGGTACTGTGTGTGGCTTTGCTGGGAAACAGTAAAACTTTCCAAAGGTTGCCTGTTTATCAGTACTTTAAAAGACAGCTGATTAATGTTATTTGCATATGAGGAAGAGAATATGTAAACATTGACTGGGGAATCATTGGAGGAATGCTCTCAGCTGGACTCAGAAGAGCAGTGTTTCTCCAAAGCTGTTGTAGCTCAGCTTGGAAATGCAATCACCAAATCTGACCTCTTGCAGAGCACTGATATTCAGTGGTACCTTCCTGTTGCTCTTTCCCAGATATTCCCCCCTGTTTCTGAATACATGGTGTGGTTTCAGCCCTGTCTTTGGAACAGTGCAAGCCGTCTCAGACGGTTATCTTGCCACAACACCCTTCCATACCCACAACATACAGATCCATGCTTGGCTGCAGCCCTCAAATGGGCAGTTTACAAAAGTGCACTTAGACAGAAGCGCCCACGTCTCATATGTTTTAGGTCAAATAATGAATTCTCAGAATGAATTAATAACTTATTAATACTTAAAATCCCAGTCCTTGTGCCCATGAGCTCCTTATGCCTCCTAACATGACGTACTAGCTACAGGAATAATATTTGCTTTCTTGTAGGGTAACTGAGGCACACCCTAAGTACATGTTTTCTTTTTCGTTCTGGATGGTGTGGTTTTGCACATAGGAAATAAAATAGAATCCAGATCATCAGTTACTTAATGCAGTTTCCTGTGTTGTAGCCATAAAAGCATCCTTCTTCTGTACATACATAATCTGCAATTAGAAACAGAAAACTCCAAATATTCATGACTTCAATCCTTGCATCATTGGCAAATGACAGCAGTTTAATGTAGTTTTATTTTGCAGGATTTGTCCACTTCAGGTCAGCATTAGAGGTTTTGTTAGGGATACCTGAGCTGGTATCTCTTCTGGGAGAGTGGTTGAGTAGACTGAGAGGAGATGCATTAAGGAATGAGTGAGAAATTAGGATGGGCCTTTTAAAGTGGATGTTCCTGATGTGTTCCCATAGATCAGGTATCAGGTATTTGCTTTAAGTCTTTGAGTGACTGTGAAACTGTTCAGATTCAAATACAGGTTGTGTCTGTGTCTGCTGCAGAGTGAGCTTCTGCTGCAGCTCAGCATTGCTGTTTGAGCTTGCTGTCCATGCTGGGCTTTGCCCAGCGTGGGGGAACCAAGCAGTGCCCTAGGGGGAGAACCTGGACAAGTTCATGAGGTAAACAGGAGCAGCACATGGTACAAACCCTTCCTGGACTTTGTAAATGTGGCTGGGGTGGAGAGTGTGGCACATGGATTGGTGCTCAGCTGTTCATCATGATTAGCCTCACCATGACCATTTCCATCAGAATCAAAGGGATTGTGTTCTGTACTGTTGCAGCCTGAAGTAAAGGGAATGTCAGAAAGTGGTTACAGCCTGTTTTGAGAGCTTTGCACAGCTCTCCTCTCCACCAGCCCTTTTCCAAACAGAGCCAACCAAAGTGGAGGCAAGAAGAATGTGACTCATTGGTGAGAGTCAGTGTTTGTGTAACAGTTGTCACCGATGGGCTCTGGGGTTTCTGTTTCACCCAATCTGACATAAATGGCCTCTGTCCAAAGGGACAGCCCTGTTCTCCCACTGCCACAAGTGTATCTGAACTTTACTGGGATGTATTCCAAGTCTGGCTGTCTGCAAAAGGGACAGTACTGTTTTCCCCCTTGTCCTCTGTGCCTGTCCCTATTTAACTGCTCCTCTTTCACTGAGTTTGTGGAGTTGGAGGTTGGGACAAACCACTTTGCTGATCTTATGGAAGAATGGTTTCCTTTTCGCAAGAGCATGGGCTGGTTGGTAGCTTAATTTTGGCAGGCTGCTGAGTTGCCCTAACTGGCCTGTGGCTGCATTATTAGGAAAACTTGTAGGAGTGTCTGGCTGGGACTTGAAGGATCAGCTCTGTGGAGAGGAAGGGACTTGTCTTTTTAAGAACCAATTGTAGACCTGCACTGACAAGTTCTTGAAGCAGGACTTGGCAGCAATGTCTGTCCTTTCTCTGTAGGGCCTTGAGCATAGGGCCCATCCCCATAAGGAAATGTTAATGTTAAATAATATTTCAAAAGTGGAAATGATCTCCTTCTTCCTACAGCTTATTTGAATTTTTCTCTGGGTACTATTTGTGAGAAATAGCTGCTTGTATGCAACTTATCAAGCAATTTGGATCACTGCCTGAAAGTTGTCTTTATTTACCACTCCACCAGTTTCCATCTTGCCCCACTGTTTGTACAAAACTGGTATTTCTGCTCAGATTGCCTGCAGGTAACTCCAGTTGTATTTATCTGCACTTGACAGATAAAGAAATGGAGGCACAATGACACTTGGTCACGTTACAGGGCAGTAGAGACTTTCACCTTGAGAAAGAGCAGTGAGAGCCATTCTGTAGGAACACAAGTGTTTCTTCTCCTTTGCTTGAGGTGACCCCTGTTCCATGAAGAGTCCTTCTTTTACTGATAAGTCCTGCTCCTTTTCTCAGTTAAGAGAGTGCTTAGTCCTTAGGACATACTCCAAGGCTTTCTGTTCCGAAGGCTTCCTTGCTGAGAAAGGTTTGCTCCTAGAGAATTTATCATCTTTTTCTGCTTTTCTTGCCATAATCTATTTCATCTTGAAAGCACAGGAAACTAGGCTCTTTAAATTTAATTTCTTTTTAATCTGGAAATTTACCCTTGCATGCTTGCTTAACATACAGCCTTAATGTCTTACAGAAACTTAAGCAGATCTCTTCTGTTCCTTTTCCCTCTTCCTCCCTTGCAGCTGGATATAGCCAGAGCTTTTATCCACACCCTGGTTTGCTTCTCTTTTCCTTTAACTTAGAAACCAGATAATAGAATCAAATATCTGAGATTAATTTAAAGGAAAACAACACCCATTCTGAGTGAACTTTTCCAGGCCAAGGCTGGAGAATTACTACTCACAGGGAGCTAATGCCCATCACAGACCTCACTGTCCTTCACCTACATGAAATTCCTTTTTTGCCTTTCTCTTCTCTTCTAGAAGGGGGAATTTGCAGTTATCTGGGGAGATCATGTGGACATACAGACTGTCGTAACAAAGCATTCCTGGTGCCCTTCAGCCCTGGAGGAGCTGAGCAATTGGGACCTGAAGGAAAGGCTGCAGGAAGACTTTGGGATTTCACAAGGCATTCTGCCTTTCCAAGAACTGCTTCCTCTCTACCTAAACCTCTAAATCTCAGAAGGATAAGCCCCAGCTATGCACCTGTGATGTACATTCTCAGTGTATTAGTAATGTTGAAATACAAGACCACAGTTGTACTGACTATTCTCTCCTAAAACCAATCTGATAATAAGGCACAGTGGTATAGCTTTCTCTTCTCAGTTATCCTTATTATCACTGTGGGGATTAGGTATTGTCATTATGGTTCCTTTATGAGATAATGCTTCATTCTCCATCTCCGGTGCTGGTGATGTGGTGGTAAGAGTGTGGCTCAGCTCCATGCCCACCATTCCAAAACTGCTTCCCAGCTTCAAGCACCAGGAGGGTGGTACCATGTGCTCCTCTCTTACATCAAGAAACCACGCACATCTCTCTATCTCTGGGCCCTCATCAAGTTAATCTGGTTGTGTGGCAACAGCTGTCTGCTGCTCCAAATATCCCAGTTAAAGGAATGAAGTGCTGTAGTGGGATTTGAATGGGAAAACATCTCTTCTTCAGTGTTGTGTACACTGACAACAGACACTACCTGCATTTAGAGTTTTGCAGGGCCAGAGGCATCTGTTGAGCTCATTAACCCTGACTGGAGGCACTGCTTAGGCCATGGCCGGGCACTGATGTTATGCATCTCATTTACCAGTCAGCTCCTTTACTGGCACAGACTTATCATGTGCAATTACTTAATTTGATTGATGTGATCTAAAAAGAGCCTGGCAAGAGTCAGGGATTTGAACATACATACATCAGTGAAAAAGAAAAGCAAACTTGGTGCCTTCTTCTCCAGCATTCTTCAGTGCAGGAGTCCCTCCTAATTCCCAAAGGTCCTGCTTCCCTAGGCTCCTTAGGAAGTAGAAGGGCTGTACAAAATACCTAAAACCTAAGAATAGAGCTTCTTGGATGGCATCTGAAAATGTAATAGTTTCCTTGAAACTTGTAGTGGTGCTGTGTTAGAAGCTTCTTTGCTTATTCTTTGCTGCTGTCCTAACTTGTGCCTCTTGGTCACAAAAGATTGGTCACCAGGTCTGTGACTGAATGTTACCTTTGGACCTTTGTACATATTTCAGAGTGGGAGATATTTTTCATTGGACCTGAGTAGGACTTAATCCAGAAAACCAATAACTGAGGAGGAAGCAGGTTTATGATTGTTGACCTTGCTCTGTTTGTAATTATTTAATGATCCAAAACATTGCAGCAAGATATTTAGTGTGGGCTTTTTTAATGCCAGTTAATTTAACAGGTCTTAAAACAATTTTTTCTTACACCTGGATGCAAGTACCTGCTAAAAGCTGTGAAAATGCTTAAGTGCACAGGAATGCAATTACCCCAATAAATAAGAGGAGCTTCCAGTTTTTAGACACTTGTGAGAGAACAAAGATTTGCAGAAACATGGGGAGAGCCCGGAGTGATACAATGAGATGAAGCAAGCTATGAAATGCTATTTCACAGCAGAGCACTGTTGGCTTTCCAGCAAGCTTCTGATTTCTCTTGTCCCCAAGAAATGAAAGTGTACCCAGTGGTGAACACCGGAAGAAAGGAGTGGCTGTTTGGGACTGCAGGTCTGGTTCCCTCATCAGGTCTCATGGTTCATTTAGTCATCCAGAGTGTTGTCCTGAGCTGACCTCCCACTTGGAGCACTCCTTGGAAGACAGCAGTGTGTGGAGACAACAGCACCTCTGTTCTGTTCCTGTTCCTGGCTCTAGCCCTCCATCCTCACTGATGAAGCACAAGTACAATCCCTGTGTGTCCCCTCTCTCCATGAGGTTGCCGGGTCCTGCCCACAGCCACGCACACAGAGAAGCAGTTTGAGTGGACGCTGCTAAACCCCAAAGGCTGGATTGTCTTGAGAAGTAAAGAAAATAAAATGAGTTATTTGAAAGAACTGAGCTCAGGAAGATTTTGTTAAGTCATTGCGTGTCCTTCAGTGCTGAGTGTTTTAAGTATGGAATAAACGTGCTCCTCACTTTGGGACAGAGTTATCTACGGTAGAGCTTAAAGAATGTAATTGTATCACCAAAGGCTGAGGGAAGTGGAGCTGAGATGGAAGTGACCTTATCAGTGGATTTGCTTTTCTGAACTTTAGATGGCCAGTCTCCCATTGTTTGTGAAAGCCAAGCTTGTGACGTTTGGATCAAAAGTTTCTTTGTTACTTGAAATGAATAAAAGATTAACTCTCAAGGGAAGTAAAAACATGGTTTATGGATCTTGCATAGGTGTAGGTAGACCTAGTTTATGTGTATATTCCCTTGTATGCTTTTGTATACCAGTACATAGTTTCAGCCTGTACCTTTTCCTGTCAGGGAAATGAATTTGTGCTTGCTGCTCGTCAAAAGCAGCAGAGAGCTGAATCTCAGACAATGTTCATGGGAGATTTCAGCTGCTCAGCTGTGTTGAATAGCAGGAAATCCCGGAGTGCAGCACAACTCCAATATTCAGTTTTAATACCATATTAGGAAATATTTCCTTATCATTACTGTGGGTATGTTGGAATGATTTCTGAAATTAATTTCTGCCAGCCAAATTAAAAGACTTGGTGCTTTCAGACTGACTCCCTGGGAAGGACCTAGCATGCTCAGCTTGGGGCAGGATGTTCCTTGTCAATCACTGTAGGTGAAATCAGCCTCACCCAAAATATTTTTAAAAGCATTTGTTTCAGCCTGGTAATGGTTCCTCAGTGTGAGTTGTGCAGCTTCTCAGGCTGGAGCAGTAGCAGGAGGGAAACAAACAGATGGTTGGATGGAAAATGGGATGGCTCCTTTCAGAGATGGTCCTGGCTTGTGCCAGTTTACAGCATGCACACAGCCCTGGCCTGGGCTGGAAGGGGTTCCTGCTGTTTGGCCGAGAGATTTTTTGCCTGCTCTAATCAAAGCCCCACACTGCTATTTTGGGGTGGTTTTAGGTCTAGGAGTCTACCTCAAGGCAGAAAAGTACCTTCCTTCATCTTGAAAACATCTTTTATGGGTGCATTAAGGTCTTCTGTGGTTTTGGGAACATGTTGGAGCTGACTGCTGACACCTCAAAATGCTCTCTGGGTCTCACTGTCCCCTGGGTTTCCCCTGGTGTCATCATCATCATCGCCATCACCACAGTGGCTGCAGGACTCATGCAGCTTTTGCATCCCGAGTCCTGTGTGCCTGGATGTCCTGTGTGCCAGAAAATCCTGCCAGTGTCTCCCCAGGGTTTTCTCACAGCCCTGGGGATCAGGCACTGGGAGTGTCCCCTACTTTTGGTTCACGAGTCATGGAGCACTTTCTGCTTTTAGCTAGGACTATAACAGGCACCTCACCCAGATGCCCCATGGGGGAAGAATGACTGAAAATGGCTAAAACATTTGAACACCTCTGGCCTTTAAATAGCAAAGCTTGTTCCAATGGAGCTAATTTTACTTGGTTTCTTAGTGGTACTTTAAATAGAACAAATATAATTAATTCTGGAACTTTAAAGTAACAAAACTTACTCAACCATAATGCACATTGGGGAAGGAAAGCTAAAGGGGACGAAGTAAATAAACAGGGTAAATGAAATGCTGTTGTCAATGATGCCATGTTGCAGTGTTATTTTGTTTTCCCTTTGCAAAGGGAGGCTGTTGTAAAAACTGAAGGGTGTCAGAAGAATCTGGCCGTGGCAATAATGTTGAAGAAGAATCTGCACATTAAATACCTGATTCATTTTATATGGCAGGGAATGTTGTTTCCTTTGGGTAGTAGATTAAATAAGACAGGGGCTTGTGAATGGTGATATTACTGAAAACATGAATTATGGAGGAATTGAATATTTATTTTTCTGTCTAAAGCATATCCCAGAGCAGTACTTATCAAACATGCTGATCTGACAATTGGGAATCTCAGTGACAGCAGCTAGCATTATCCTGAGGCTGGAATGGGACTATTAGGTCAAAACCAATTGAGCTGAAGGGGTGTTTTGTTCACATGAGTACACTTTGGACAAGGTTCTATTCTAATTACAGAAAGCTGTATTTAGAAATAACACAAATAATAAGATAACATCCCAAGAGTTGGAAAATACTGGCCTGTGATTGACGTAGATGGGACTAGTGGGGTTTTCCTGTCAGCTTGCTGCTCAGAGACTTCAGGGTCCTGTCAAGTTTTGGGGGTTTCTAGATGTTAATCGAGAGCTTTGGAATTGTATTTAAAGTGGCTTATAGAAAAGAAAAGACAGAACCCCCCCCAGGGCAACAGGGCAGGAGGGATTCTGCCCCACTGCCCCGCTCTGCTGAGACCCCCCTGCAGGGCTGCATCCAGCCCTGGGATCCCAGCACAGGAAGGACAGGGAGCTGCTGGAGCCAGGCCACAGCAGGGACACCAAGGGCATCAGAGGGATGCAGTAGTTCTGCTGGGAGAAAAGGCTCAGGGAACTGGGATTGTGCAGCCTGGAGAAGGCTTTGGAGTGACTTCACTGTGGCCTTCCAGTGCCTGAAGGGAGCCCACAGGAAAGATGCAGAGAGACTCTTGACAAGGGCCTGGAGTGACAGGGGAAGGGGCAGTGGCTGAACACTGACAGAGAGCAGGGTTAGATTGGATATTAGGAAGGAATTTTTACTCTGAGGGTGCTGAGGCCCTGGCACAGGTTGACCAGAGCAGCTGTGGCTGCCCCATCCCTGACAGCGTTCAAGGTTGGATAGGGCTTGGAGCAAGCTGGGATAGTGGAAGGTGTCCCTGCCTGTGGCAGGGCGTTGAAACTGGATAATCTATAAAGTCCACAGTGCAGGCCATTCTGTGATCCTCAGCCGGAGGAGGTTCAGTATGAACAATTGAATGGTGAACATACGCACAGCACAGTTGCCACACTTTTGCTAGCAGAAGCTGTAGTGCAGAAAGTCATCTTCCCTCTGGACGGATGGTACTTTCTCCTTCTGTTCCCTCACTGGAATTACCAGCTGTTGTACAGCATTTTTATCTTTGCTCTCTGCTGAACCCATGAATGGCTGCGCGTCTCAGAAGCTGCTCAGTGTGTGTCCCACCATATCATCTTGCTGAGCCTTGGGCTGTTTTTTAGATTTGTCTGGCCCTGCCCACTACCCTTTGGTGTTGTTGTGGGTTTAGAACTAGCTAAACTCACTAGTACACTTACTCATTTCTCTGTTGTGAGATATGATTTTAGGAGAAAGGAAAAACAGGCTCAAACTTAGACCATAAGGAAAGTTTATTAACAAAACTAAAATAAGACAAAATGAAAAAGGAAACTTCCAGAGCACTTCTCTCCCTGCCCACCTTTCTCTTTTCCACTTGACAACATAAAACAAAATCTGGGATTTTAAAATCAGTTATCACTTCTACAATAATCTTTCTTCAATTCTCATAGGGTGAGGAGTTTTCTTTTTCAACACCCTGGAGATATGTCCACAAGAACAGTCTTCTTGTGGCTTTGCATCTTCACAAAACAGCAGCTGCCCAGTTTAGAAAAACTCTGCTGTTGTGAAATTCCTCCCATTTTCACAATTGAGTCAATGGGTCATTGTCA
>VWYI01018021.1:55387-91319 GCA_013399455.1 Anthoscopus minutus
GGCCCGGCATGGCCCAGGGGAATCTCGGCTCGGCACAGCCAGAGGCGAGAGTGGCCGGAGGCGGGGCCTGGCCCCCGCTCCGGCTGGAGGGTTTCCCTGGCCTCTCATCCTGCCCAAGAGCCGCTGGAGGTGGGGGAGCGGCCCGGCCCAGCCAGGCCACGCGAGCCGCACTGGAACGAGGCCGGGCCCTCCCCCCAGCCCCAACACCTTCAGAAGCCGGAAGCCGAAAAGAGACAGTTCAGAGTTTCCCGGGCTTTAAAATGGGTGTTCACAGGGAGGGATTCTGATTTCTAATGGTTTACAAAGCTGTCAGTTCTCAGAACTGGGCAGCTATTGGCCCTTTCTGAAGCTCCCAAGAGCCTCTCTCAGGAGAACTATTTCTGTAGATGTTTTCCTTCCTTCCTCCCCAATAATAACTAATGTCAAACTAACACAGGTGTGAATCATGCTGTTACTTGTGTATGGTGGGTTGGTTTTTTTCAGTTTTATATATATCCTGTCTCTCTTTAGGAGAATTCAAACAATTTGGAGACTGCAGGGCTGGCGCTTGTGTTCTAAGCTTTGCCATGTCCATGCTGCTTTCCTTGCACTTCATTTTTTAAATATAATCCTTGTCATTTTTTGAATATAATCCTTGTCAGCCTTGGGTTTTAGTGACCAGCTTGGTGAGTTGCTGGGCTGTGTTGTCTGAAAGGAGCCAAGCAGAGTCTGCTCTCACTTCTCACAGAGAAGAGCCCCAGCTCTGGGCACAGTAGTGACAGCTGGAATTTCTGAAGGTACCGCTTTATTGGGCTCTATGTGTTTGTTTCATCTCTGCTTTCTCTTTTACTTCCTAATTCTTGAAAAATGTCATTTGCACCTCATTTCAGGAGTAAGTTCAATGGGAATTTTGAAAGGCAAAAATACGTTTCTGTATCTGCCTTATCCAGAGGCTTTGATTCAAGAGGCAAATTCTCTTGGAATGTTAAATGGAAACTTCATAAACTTCTTACTGTAATAGCAAACTACCTTCCTTACTGCTGGGCTTTAGGGGGGTGCTTGGGTGGATAAATTAAAATTATTGTTAGTCTTTCTGTAAATTGATGTCATTTTGAAGGGATGATTGCTCTTCCCTATCTTGCTGAACATATAGCTTGACACTGTAAATCTAAATTAGAGACCCAGCAGCATCCTTCTGTCATGAGGAAAAAAGGTGTTCTTCTCTCTGGCAGAATTGGATGTGGGATTTGCTTCTTGACTTAAATATTCATTGAGTCCTGAGTAAATTTGTTCTAGGTCTACTGTGTAACTACTACACATCTGGCTTCAAAAAAAAAAAAAAAATTGTTTCCATTGTGTGACTTAGGTTCAGATTAGTTTGATAGGATAGATCCAACCTGATTTGATATATCCTATGGCTTTTCTTACTGACAGAGCTGTGCAGGAGACTTGCCTGTGCAGGAGGCTTGGATTCTGTCTTCTTATCCCTTCTTGATTAGAAAGTGATCCCACAAAGTGCTGTGTTTCAGGGCAAAGCAGTTCTCCATTTGCTTTGATTTCTTCAATATCGCCTCTTTGGAGCTGCTGCAGCAGGTGGGATTGGATGCCTCAGTGATTTTTGCACTCAGTAACAGGAGGCTTAATCCAATAGTTTCATGAAAACATTAATGACAGGCTGTGGGAGCTGCCAAGAGGTGCCCCAGAGAGGATGTGGGGTTTGGAATTACCAGTGGCATAGCAGAATCTGGGTGTGCAGGTTTAGACAGTGGAAACTCCAGGCAAACAGATACAGAGTTTGATTTAGAGCAGTTGTGACAAATGGGAGTGCAGATTGAAGTTGTAGTCAATGCTGCTTGGCCTTTCTCTGCTTTCCAATCAGGAAAGATCTAGGAACAAAAGGTCAAATGTATGCTTTGATTAGGCAGCATTTTTCTACCAGGAGGGAGAGGACCCTTCCAACTGACATATTCTATTCAATGATCAGGAGAGGCTTGCTTGGAGACATCTCTTGAAAACTCCAGTTCAGCAGCATTTGGCTGCTCTGCCCTTTCTGTAGCTGTTCCCTGCTCTCCTTCATCCTCGGGGAGCATCACTCGTGTTCTCCCTCCTGCCTTTGGGGCAAGACTTTCCCAGCCGCTGCACATCCATAACTCCTTATCCCAGTGCTACAGGTCCCGAGCTGGCATCAGAAGAGCTCAGGCTGGGATTTCAGCCATGCCTGCGGGATGCACAGGCTCATTTCCTGGGCCAGGCAGCACATATGGCATCCCTGCTGGCAGCTCCGAGCCCTGGTCCTGCGGGCTTGGCAGCTCCTGTCAATTACATCTGTTTGATGTCTTTCTTCCTCGAACTTGGGGATGTTCTGGGCCCTTCAGAAAGATCCCTGTCAGCTGGAGGAGTCCTGGCTAAATGTGGCCAGCTGGTTGAATATGACCTATTTCATGGTCCAGGGAGCCTAAAGTAATTCTGGTGATGCAGCAGGAGTGGAATGGTTCCATTATGGAAGTGGCGTGAATTTGGGTGAACTAGTAAGCTTGTGAGGGCATTTCCAAGAATTAAGGGTGGCACCTCTTCAAGGCATTCCCGTTAATGTGATGAGGTCAGTACAAGTAGTGAGCTGTCAATAAAATGTCTTATTTTGAAGCTACTTCCTTCCTGCCCCCATCCCTCTGCATCATTTGTTTTTAAAAGTCATGCTCAAGGGCTGTACTTAGTGACTCCCAGCTGAATATTTTGTCTGGGATGTGGGTTTGTGCTGTGTTTTGGAGCTCGTTAGTGCAAGCAGACCCACAGGAGGAAAAAGGCTGAAGAGGTTTTCTCAGCTGTGAGCTCACATAGGATTTCGTGGGATATCTCACGCCTCCTGCCAGGTCTGTGCTCTTTTTCATTTACTTAGGGGGCTCTGGAGAGCTTAAGGCAACTCTTGGTTTTACAAATATTTTCTTTGTGGTGGTTTTGGGTTAGTTTTTTGCCCACAGTGGCAGACCTAACTGGGAATACTCATCTGTATTTCCCTCCTGTAAAGCATGAGGGTCAGCCCTGCTATTCATCGTGTGAAGGCCCGCGCTGGAACTGGGATCTCCTTTTCACAAGTTTAATAAAGCCCAGTGACTTGGATTTGTCTGCTGTCTGGCAATGCCTGCATTTGTGAGTGTAGAGCATGGGGAAAACAAATGAACAGGAAATCAAGTTGCAGTATTGTTGTATCCTACCAGCAATACAAGACGTGCAAAGGAGAAATATCCTGTGTGAGAGTGTGCCCACTATACCTTAAGTAAAGGTTAATCCATTTCAAGCCTGGGTTAATGCTGCTCTATCCTGGTGTTCCAAAATTATCAGAAGGCAGGCTTTTACTCTGTTAGGTCATTTCTTGAAATAACTTAATTACAAGTGCCAGTGTGTGATCAGCAGTTGCTCTGTTTGATTTGCTCTTATCAACTGTTTTGTATTTATCTTTCCCACCTGTTGAGGGGAAAAGTGTAAAATTGGACAGTAAATAATAGTGCTAAGTTCTTCCAGCTTTTGGAGACGTGTCTAGCATGGGGGATGTCTCTATGTGAAGAATAGAACTGCCTAATTTTTAGTAAACACTTCTAGGAATTGACAGATCTTGTCTTTCTTTAGTAGAAAACTGAAGGGGATAAAAGATTGATTAAAAAATAGAAATATTGGCATTACTTTGAAGCAGCTGTAGTGCTATTAAAACCTCTTTGTGCCTTTATGGAAAGATATATTTTTGTTCTCAGAATTCTGGTGACTTATGCACTTCAAACAGCTAAAACAATATCTACATAATGCTATAAAACGCCTTTATTTGTGGCACAGAAGCTGCATTTCTGGCAACAAATATCCGATTGTCACACCAGATCCCATGGAAAATCCACAGGATAAATCCCACCCTCCAGAGTGCAGCAGACAGAATGAAAACAAGGAGCCTGGAGCAGAGTTCAGTGATCTTCCTGCTCACAGTGTGCATGTGTGAGTTTTCTTCTGTATGAAGCCCCTAATCAGTTCACCTTAAAAGCTATTAGGATCTGCTTAAATTAAGCCTAATTTTGGGATTTGTCTTCTGTACAATCTCCTGGTGAAATCGAAGGATTAAGTAAATAATAGAAAGGAAGGCCAGTGCCTGAAGGGAGCCCACAGGGAAGATGGAGAGAGACTCTTTGCAAGGGCCTGGAGTTACAGGACAAGGGGCAATAGCTTCACACTGACAGAGAGCAGGGTTAAATTGGATATCAGGAAGAAATTCTTTACTCTGAGAGTGGTGAGGCCCTGGCACAGGTTGACCAGAGCAGCTGTGGCTGTCCCATCCCTGACAGTGTCCAAGGTTGCTCTGAGCAACCTGGGATAGTGGCAGGTGTCCCTGCCCATGGCAGAGGGGTGGAGAAGATATTTGAGGTCCCTTCTGACCCAGGCCATTCCATGGTTCTGTGATGTCTACTTCTGTGTAATTTTCCATAACTGACCTCAAAACAACCTGACCAAATGAGAGTGGGGCTGAGATTCTGCTTCTTGTGCTTTTTTTCCATGAGGCACTCCTAAAATGCCTCAACCCACTTCTAGGTAGGACATGAGTCTTAGGACAAACTGTGCTTTTTGTTTTTTTTAATCTCCCCTGGCTTTCCTGGAACAACTGCAGGGCATTCAGAGCTACTCCTGAGATGTCTTTTTCCAGTATTAAAAAGTGTTCTGGTACATCCAAGTTCTTTGGGTTCAGGATAACAACTCTCAAGGAGAGCAGCCTTTCTTCTTTCTGCTTTCTTTCTTCTTTTTTCTTCCCAGTTTTTAGGTGTCCAGTGACCATGTGCCCTAAGCTATAAGTACTACCTAGTCACATGCAACTTTGTAGAGCATCTTTAAAATTCAGGTATATTTGATGGCTATCTTTATCCTTGAAGTAACTTTTCCTCTGCACTGGAGCTAGGGGTTTGGTCCATTTGCTGTCTCATTTTATTGCATCCTTTTTTTTTCAACATCTAGAATTTTTGGAGTCTGAAATTGTCACGGAGTTGTGACGTGTCCAGCTCTGGGAGCTGCCTGATCCTTCCCCTTTTCCCTCCCCAAGGCTGGGCCCAGGTCTGCCTGAGGGACATTTTCCTTTTTTGTGGAGAAGCACAGCTGGAGCTGCCCAGAGCATGCAGTTTTCTTTGCTATGATTCACTCTTTGTTTTGCCAACATGTTATATTTTAGGGAGCGGGTAGCATATCCTCCTGCTATCTTGGGATAATTTTATAAGGCAGTTTTTAATAGCATTTCTTATAACTAAAGAACAGTATGAATTCTGGAGTGCCTGAGAATTTGGAGATGGAGAGTGGGAAAGAGAAATATATACTTTATAAATTTTCTTTTTGAAGTAATGAGCTGCTCTGTTTCAGTACATGTTACCATGGCGATGACTGCAGGGACTCCAGCGTCCTTTCCCATGAGTAACCACACTCGGGAGAGAGTGACGGTGGCCAAACTCACGTTGGAGAACTTCTACAGCAACCTAATTATACAGCACGAGGAGAGGGAAACCAGGTACTGCCTCTGCTTCCTCTCACCCCTCTGCAGCTTTTCTTGCTCTTTGTTCAAGGGCACTTCAGTCTTCAGGGATGGGACAGCTCTGGAAAGGTTTTCTGTGTGTGTGACGGCAGGGAATGAACTAGAGGGCATAGGCTGTCTTTGAGGAGACCTGTGAAGAACCCAGTCACTGAGTGATCAAGGAGCTCCACTTCTGATGTTTTCATGCAATTTACCTCCCCATCAATTATTTTGTGGAAACTGCTCTGTGCACGGGGTTATTTTGCAATACATGTGAGGTTTCTCCGTTTGTGTGAGGTTGGTGACCTCCGATTACTCTGCATGTGCCCCAGGGAATGAACTCTGCAGAGCTGCTGTGGGGTGGGAGCTTGTTTTGGGGTAAGGCAGTGGCTTGTGGTGTCTGTTCCTGCTCTGCACCATGGAGCTAATGCCAAGATTCCTAAAACTTGCAGGAGGGAGTGTATAGGAGATAGGGAACAGGACTGAGAGGTGTTTGATGGGATGATGGGGTAAGGAATGGAGGCAAAGAGCTGGTGTGGAAATAAGGGGCAGCAAAGAAATAAGAGGTTGATGATGGAGGGTTTGAGAGGCCCTCAGGTGGACAGGGAGACTTTTGGGGATCATGTAATTCCCATCTGTAAATTCTGCTTGGGTGGTGCTGCCTGGTATTCCTTGCATGGGAGTATGGGATGGTCATCACCACTCAGCTTCTACCAGCAGTGCCCAGTCCTGTCTTTGAGGTGATGAAGTGCTACTTGAATTAGGTGTCGAATGAATGTTGGATTATTATAATGAATGTTGGATTGTCATTAATGTGTGAAATTATCATTCCCCTGGTAATATGTTTTTAATTGAAAGGTTTTCAGTCAAGCAATAGGGTTTCTCTCTTCATCATATTTAGTCATTATTCTATGTAATGGAGTTGCTTCCAGTTAGGAGAATAGACAGTCTAGCAAAGACCTGTAGTTTAGAAGATTCTGCTGTACTTCCCAAAGTGCAGAAAGGCACCAGCAGCCTGGCTCCAAGCCTTTGCATTCTTGCCTGCTGCAGGGGGTAACCAGCCTTCATAAAGCTACACCCTGGCAGCTATAAAGGAGCATCCTGTGGGTGGACAGAAAGGGGTCCAGCAGCCACATTGCCAT
The DNA here is from genome assembly GCA_013399455.1 of Anthoscopus minutus. Classification (NCBI taxonomy): domain Eukaryota; kingdom Metazoa; phylum Chordata; class Aves; order Passeriformes; family Paridae; genus Anthoscopus; species Anthoscopus minutus. The sequence continues at coordinate 62,036 of VWYI01018021.1, forward strand.
GTGCTGCCCCCTTGCCACCTGTGTGGTATTCCTAGGCTTTGCTCCCCATTCAGAGCTTCCCAGCCTGGCATGGCACTGGTAGAAGGGTTGGAGCTGTGAGCCCTGTCCTGGGCAGGATGCTGGGAGGAAGAGGATGGTGCATCCAGGGAGTAGAGTTTAGTTGGCATGGGAGGAAGAGGGGCAGGACCAGGTGTGTGACTAGGGGGAGGTGATCACTCAAGAGGGGTTGGAAGCTGGAGCTGACAGACATGTGGGAGAGGGAGCTGAGATAGAAACGGTGAAAAAACCCATTTTTATTCTGATTTGTAATCCTGATTGATAAAAACAGCCTTAATTCAATAAGATATAATCACTCTAATGACACACTTTGTCATATATGTTTAATCCCTGATTCTGCAAATACATAAGCATATGCTTAAATTTGCTTCTACGTTTTCCTCAGCTCTATTCACAAATGAGTAACTGGGTGGAGTGGGGCTGTCAGTCATCAAATTTCCATTTGAGGCAAATATTCAGTACCAGGAGTATGTGAAGTGAAGATGTTGACTTGCTGTGGTGTTATGTTTGGTTTTAATAAATAATAAAAGGTGCAATCCCCTGTTTTCCTCCTTGGCAGGCAGAAGAAGCTGGAAGTGGCTATGGAAGAGGAAGGCCTTGCAGATGAGGAGGTAAATACTGCTTAAGTAACTTTACAAACTCCTTTGCTTTTGTCCCACTTCTTCAAATGGGCATTTGAAGAGCTCACAGAAACATCAGCCAACATGACAGGTTTAATTTTGTACATGAATGTTGCCCTTGTTGATAATCTGTTTAATAGGGAAGCTGGGAATATGCTTGACTGATACTTGCAATAACTATTCAATTGAGGCTTTTCATGCTACTTGTAGTTCTTATGAGACACGGCCACAGGAAGTACCCAGCAAACTTTTCAAAGAATAAAATTGTTTGCTTTTGTGTTTGGCAAGAAAAAAGAAGTGGCCTGTGCTTAGAAGTGGGTAGAAAGCAAAATGCTGAATGATTTTTTCTTGATCTAAACAATAAATCATCACATTTTTGCTCCTTTTGGATACAGATGAGGAGGGATCTCAGTTTGGTTGCCACCTCAGAACTTTGGTCAATATGTTGCTTTTCTGAGGTCCATTACACCATGAATGCCTTCAGGATAGGCTGGGAAATAAGTAGGAAGAGTGTCTCAGTCCTTTGGGAGTTTTTGTGGCTGCTGTAACTGCTGGAAGGTGGGAAAATGAGTGTGGGTATGTATTGCCATCTTGTGGCTTTAAAGGATGCTGTAATCCCAGTGCAGAGCATGACAGGTGCCTGATCTGGGGACCTCCTTTGTATTCTCTGAGATCTCAGCATCTTTTGGAACAGCATTTGTCTTCTCTTGGGGTGAATCCTGGTGACATTTTCATCAGACAAAATGGATGATGGAATTTTGACAGATTTTTCTTTCAGAATTGAGTGCTTGCCTGCCGTAAACCAGTGGATTTTGTTGTAGATCTGTAGCCAGGCCTCTGCTGTTTGCTAAGCTCCTTTTTGCCTGTCATTGTTCTTTTTGGTGGGGTACAATTTGCAGCTTTTATTGATCCTTCATATTGCCTAAAATGAAGTGTCCTTGCCTCAGGCAGTAACTTTGACCTTGGGACTGATACACTTTGTTTGGACCAGTATGATGGTTTTTCTGTTTTTTTCTTTTTTTTTTCTTTTTTTTAATAGGTATGTAATAAAAATAAAATACCACCACCCACCAAAAAAAGGTGAAACTGTGCCTGAGGCTTCTATAGAAAAGAATATGCTCGAGGATCATACTTTGAGAAATTCAGAAAGAAATGTAGAAGGAGAAGTATTTCTCCTGTTGGGATTCCAGAGAAAAACTTCCCAGGAAGGGAAGGTGCATATCTTGACTCTCTACTGCCAAATGACTGACAGATTCCTGTGCCTGTGTCCTCAGAAAAAGCTGCGCAGGTCACAGCATGCTCGCAAGGAAACGGAGTTTTTGCGGCTCAAGAGGACCAGGCTTGGCTTGGATGACTTTGAGTCCTTGAAAGTCATAGGAAGAGGAGCATTTGGGGAGGTTTGTGGCATTCTTGAATAGGAGATTAAAATGGAATTGACCACTATAATGAAACATTCCGATTACAGTTTAAAAAATTGTTTCATTGGAGAATGGCAGTTATTTGTGCAATTCTCCAAGTGTGTTAAGTCTAGTGATTAATCACATCCATTGATTTCCCAAGGCTTCTGGAAAGACACTTAGTTTCCCATGGCTTCCCAAGCTGATGTTGTCCACATGGCTCTCTTCAATTATGGATTTGCAGTGGCACAGCTTCTCTTGATAAACCTCCTTACTGCCCTGTGTCACATCAGTTATTTCTCCTCCTGGATTTTAACCTACACGGTCCAAACTACCTGGAATTCACTGTGCCTGCTGACTTTTCCTAAAACAAAAACTGTTTCTCTCTAGTGTTAGTGTTGTACATGATGCATGCAGGATAATTCCTTTTTCAATATTTAAGATATTTACATGTGGTTTTAAATATTTAACAAGAGAACTTTTCCATGCCTGGCAATTGGGAGCCTTCCAGTGGATTTCTGAGGCAGAGAAGTCTGACTGGATTCTCTCTTGGTAAAGGTCCGCCTTGTTCAGAAGAAGGATACAGGTCACATTTATGCAATGAAGATACTGAGAAAAGCAGATATGCTGGAGAAAGAGCAGGTTTGTGATCTCTAAGTCCCCTAAATTTCAAACTTACCCTGTCTAGAAATGTTTTCCAGCTTTGAAAGCCCCCGCAATGGTCTGGCAGTCCAAGGGGTCCGTGGTGTTGCTACCAGAGCACAAAAGCAGCAGTTAGGAAATAAGGTCATGTAACTGCATTTAAAAAATACTTTATTTACAACCAGTTTGGAATAGTGACAAAGATTTTGTTTTTCTCCCCTTATCAACACAGAGCTTATAGTACTGAATCTGTAAAACAGCATTTCAAGGAAAATACTTCTAGAGAAATAATCCTATACCAAAGTAAAAAGTATTTGATGTTTTCTTTTAAAGAAATCAGCAAAAATTACATTGTTCATTAGCTTTGTCTTCCTTGGGTTTGCTTTATAGTTGGGTCTGATCTTGTTGGGTGGTTTTTTTGCTTTGATTTGGTTTTTGCTTTTACTTTTTAGCTAGCAATTCATTGTGAAGACTCAGCAAGTACTTTAGCACCACAAAACAAAGAAATCTTGGGTCGGTGTCTCAAGAGATAAAAGAGGACTTTTTCATACCAGTCCAAACCTTACCTATCATTTGCACAGCATTTCCTTGCAGTAGTGGTACTTTTTTTTTTTCCTGGCACAGATTTTGTCTCCTGCAGCCCTTGCCCTGAATTTAGGGGACCAGAGAACCAGCAGAATGTGCAGAGCAGCCAGGTTTTGTGTGGCGCTGCCCCCATTTCAGAACCTGATGTGGGAAGGAGTCTGAGCTCCCTCTCTACATTCAGTTTTGCACAGTGATCTTCCCTGGAGAGCGTTCATCTGCAGGAATTTTCATTGTCTGGCTTGTTCTGTGGAGAGCAACAGAGGACACACATAAAAAAAAGAAATCATTTAGTATGTTTTATTTCCCAAGCCTGGAAAAATCCTGGCTATTTTTAAGCAGAGTTTTCCTATTGTATTTTAGAGCTGCATTGAGGAGTGGAGGGTGGAAAGAAGTACTTTATAATAAGAGTTAATAAAGCCAAATAAATCCAGGTTGGAGCATCTCTTGCAGAGGAAGAACCTTTGCCCCATGCAACCTTGTGACAAGATTCATGAAAACGTGTTCCTCACCCATTGAATTGGGGAACAGATGCAGAAGGCTGATTGCTGCTTTTCTTACTAGAATAGTTATTTTTTCAAGCATTAGTCTTTAATTTTTCCTCCAGGATGAGGGTATGTTGTAGTGAAAACACACACTTCCTCCAATCTCCATTGTTCTTAATTTCCAGCAAATTATGGGTAGCAACTTTCCATATATTTTCCAAAGCCATAGCTGGAACTGGAATATCATGAGCAAAGTCAGATATTCCTGAACTTACTTGCACTTTTTCCACCAGCTGTGTCAGTTCTTTCTAACAAACAGAACCAGATTAATAAGCTGTTTATTGTGTTTCTAGAGAAACCCTAGGATCTTGTAAAAAATAATGGAAAATGTGAGTATGGAAAAAGCTAGAAAAATAGTTCCTTTGTTAAAGGTCATAAAAATATGCTGTAGGGCTAGGAGTGTAATGTCATGTTTATTGTTGAAATATTTCAGTATTTTCACTCTAATAATAATAATAATAATAATAATAATAATAATAAAAATTGCTTCAAAATTTTAGGTGGCCCATATCAGAGCAGAAAGAGATANATTTATATTTTATTATTTATAAAATATTAGAAAAAAACCCATGCTGTATAATTAGTGAAAATAAAAGTGTTAACACACTTTTAAATCAAGTTCCAGTCATGACCATTCCTGATTTTTAGGGGAAGAAAAAAGGTTGAATGGGTATTAAATAGACTTGAATTAAATAATTATCCTAATAAACATTTCTACTTTTTATGAGTGAAGCTGTTAACAGTAAAAACAAAACAGAAGGGAAGCCCTTGTTCAAACTGTTTGTGCAGTAAATTTAGCGTGTGTAAAAATCACTCTTTTTTCCTGGGCTGTTCAATTAAAATTCCTGTTTAAGATTTTCAACTAAAAATATAAGTTGGTTTTGTAGGTCCTTGAAGTGATAATTTTATAATTAGTAACTATAAAGCCAGCTTCAAGGTTAAATTTGCATTCTACTGGGGTTTCTCATAGTTTTGTGATTGAAAATGTTCTGATACCTATGCTGTATTTTCTTCTCTTTAATGAGGTGACATGATGACCTTACTAATGAAGAAGGACACTTTATCAGAGGAGGAGACCCAGTTTTACATCTCTGAGACAGTGTTGGCCATTGATGCCATTCACCAGCTGGGATTTATCCACAGGGACATCAAGCCAGACAATCTCCTGCTGGATGCCAAGGCATGTACTGGGCTCAACAACTGCTGGTGCTTCCAAGATCCAGGCTGCACATCCTGCTGCTGAGCAGTGGGAGCCACTGGTGCCACCCCAGAGATTTAAACTGGCTGGAGGGAAGGCAGGGAATGGCCACTCTGTTTTCCTTGGCCAGTGTGTTTAAACAAAGCCAAATCTTACTCCATTTTAAGGGAGAAACCCAAGCAGGGTGACCAGATGCTGATATTCATACATGCTAAAGGATGGTACCCTTCCTTTCATGCATCCTGAAGCAGCTATGGACAATTCAGACAATGCTAAGTGTTCAATTCCTATAGTTACATTCATTTCATCACCCCCTCACCTGTGGAAACTCCCTCAGACTGACCATTCTGGCCCTGAAATGCACCCAGTAAGCATCACCAAATCATGGAATTGTCTAGATTGGAGAAGATCTTTAAGATTGTGGAGGCCAGGCATAATCATAGCATGCACAGATCTATCAGGTTTGATGGATTCTATCTGCACTGATGTCTGGAAACCTGATTAAAGCTAAGGTTACCATCAAAATAAAGCAAAGGAATTTTGTCCTGGAGGCTTTCTCAGTCACAGTGGTATCCAGGTCAAAACAAAACCGGGCAAAGTAGCTGCCCTCAGCTGTTGGGAAGTTGTAGATACAACCCTTCCTGGGAGGCCGTAACCTTTTGGAGAGAAAACAACTGGACCCTTCCAGTACACCAAGGTTCTGTCTTTGCCTCCTTACTTGTCCTGTGCCAGTCCACCAAGGCCTCAGAGGGCATGTGCAGTGGTTAAAACTTTTTTTTCCCAAGCACTACATATCGAAATAATGGTTTCATGTTTTCTGATTATTTTTTTAGGGTCATGTAAAGCTTTCTGATTTTGGGCTCTGCACAGGTTTAAAGAAAGCCCACAGAACAGAGTTCTACAGGAACCTCACACACAACCCACCAAGTGACTTCTGTGAGTATGAGCTGTCCTAGTTTAACATGTACATGGTTTTTGAGCTGCAGCTGTACATTGTACCTGTGTTTCTGCTGGGATAAGCAAGATGGGGCAGGCTGATTGCATTTAATTGGAAAACTGGAAATGCTTGTTCCCTGGGTCATGGAGCATTTCACAGGCAAGAAATTATGATTTCTGCAGTGGTCATGTATTTTTGCACATTCATACACAGATATGAATACACATAACATATCTGTATTTTAATGTACTTTTCATAATGTTGGTGAAGTTACAGAGCTGATCTTTCAGGAGGGACATGGGTTCAATGTACCAAAGGACTGAAGTCAGTGAAAGTCAGTCTCATGAAAATTCAGAAGCTGATCTAAAAATTTTAGCAAATTCTAATTTAGAATTGCTAATATATGTCCTACTTACATGAGATTCAACTGTGCACTGGACAGCAGTTATTCTCATGCTTCCATTTTCAGTTATAATCAAGTGTTTGTTTCTAGACTAAAGGATTCTAAATATACAAAATAGTTATTTAAAACTGGAGCCCTGTAAATGTTTTTTCTCTTAATTCTCACAAATACATTTGTTATTTAATAACTACTTTGTAAATTAGCATTTCAGAATATGAACTCAAAGAGGAAAGCAGAAACATGGAAGAAGAACAGGCGACAGCTGGTGAGTTAATTAAATAATGTATAATTCTTGTTTTGCTTTTAAACTATTTACAGAAAGTGTTAAATTAAAACTCAGTGGTAATGCTCCTGGTTTTTAAAACCTGCAAGGCCCTCATATGTGGCTTTTATTTTTCCACACTGTTTTTAAAAAATGATATACTGCATTATTCCCCAAAAGCTTTACGGTGGTCTCTTCTTTCCTCATGAGAGAAAATGAGATTATATTGCAGCCACCATGCTGCCTCATGGGGCTGTATTTTACAGCCTTATTCCAGCCTGGAATTAGATCCCTGAAAAGACTTTATCTCAAGTCCAGTAAAGGCTGTTGTGGCATAACTGTGTGGTGAAGAACAGTCCCATGGAGAAGATAAAAGGCCAAAATGACAATTTGTATCAACACTGTTGGAAAAGGAGCCACATTTTTGGTTTTCCACTGGTTCAATCCTAAATGTCTCAGGTCTGTTCAATCAAAGTGTTTCTTTATGGTCAGAGAAATGAAAGTAAAATATTTTTATGGCTAAACTGCTTTTGAAGGACTCTTTGTATCTGTAAGGGTTTTTTGTGTTGTTGGTGGTGGGTTTTTTGGTTTTTTGGTGGTGGTTTTTTTTTTTTTTGTTGGATTTTGGGGTTTTTTTCTCTCCCTCCTGCCCCATGGAAGATTTTTCATCAAGAAAGAGAAATTCCCAATACACAATTTGTGTATCATGAGTGCCACACTTGGGAATCTACCACTGATTATGCCTTTAAAAATAAACAAAGACCACAACAATAAAACTTCTTGGGTATTTTTGTAATGCAGATACCTGAAACTTTAGCTAAGATGACCTTCTGATATTGCAGTTGCAATACTATGATTTCATCACATTAAAGAGGATGATTTCCATTTATTTTTGAGGTTCTCTGTGTTTATTAATATAAAAGAATAATATTCTTGGGATTTTAGTTCCTGTGAATTCTCAAATTAAGTGTTCTTGCTCACCCAAACAACAAGATCTGGTATGTAAATCCCCAGGAAAAGATACTGCAAAGTGTAAAACCACAGTATTTCTTTTTTAAAGAGATGATTCCTTTTTTCCAGGCATATTCTACTGTGGGAACCCCAGACTATATTGCTCCAGAAGTGTTTATGCAGACTGGGTACAATAAACTGTGTGACTGGTGGTCCTTGGGAGTGATTATGTATGAAATGCTAATAGGTATGTTAAAAACTCCAGCTTAAGAGTTGTTCAAAGGTAACAGGGTCCATTTGTTCGGAAGAGAACACCTCTGGCTAATACTTGATAAATTTGGTAGCCCCATGGACAAAAGCAGAGGCCCAGGCCACTGCTCTCCTGGAAAAAGGTTATTAATTTTTTATTTGTTTGTGCAGGGTATCCACCTTTCTGCTCAGAAACACCACAAGAGACTTACAGGAAAGTTATGAACTGGAAAGAAACGTTGGTATTTCCTCCAGAGGTGCCCATTTCAGAGAAAGCAAAGGATTTGATTCTACGGTCAGTAAGAAAAACCCAATTCTGGCCTCTTGCCCAGCCAAGGTCCTCTTCCATCAGGGTGAATTCCTGTTCTGTGTGAAAGAAGCTTTATGTTGGAGAGAAGACTGGTTTCTTCTGTCGCCACCCTTGATGGATTTTTAAAGTCTTTTCCCTTTGCCATTTGTTTAACATGAATGAATAAGCTGGAATTATCTCGATTTGTATCATGCTATAAGAGCAGACCAAGAATAAAGTGATCAAAAGAGAATTTTTTTCTCCTCAGAGGTGGCAAGAAAATAACCACTCACCAGCATTTAATGCACTGAACAGAAATCTTGGGATGTTTTGGATTTAATCACTTATTTCAAAATCCCAGTTTTTATTAGTTTGCATTGAGGTTTTGGTCACCAGGACAGGTAGAAATCCTTTCTTGTTCTGGAAGGGTTTGGGGGGCACTGTTGCCCTGAAACTATAGCCTTCCGAGAACCTTTTCATAAATTTAGTTACTTTCCCATGAATGTTTTGTAAACATCAGTTGTTTTCCACATTCTTTCTAAGAGATATCATTTTGATGGACGTTTAGCTTGACCAGTGTGATTGGAAAGGTGGTAACATTAATCTCCAATCCCTGGTTATGGTCAAGAATCTATATATACTGGAGTCAGAAAATAAACAGTTCTTCTTTCAACTTCTTTCCTGTTCTAACACTATATAGTGTTCTTATAATTTGTTCCATGTTCTCTAGCAACAGGGCACATTGGTTTTGGGTTTGATATTTGTTCCTTTTTTTCCTTTTCAAACCTAATGCTATAGCCTTATGTAATTCTGTTACAGACAAAAAGGGGAATGTACATCACAAAACTAGAATTTATTATTAGTTCCAGCAGTGCTCCCATAACCTACAAAACCATAACAAATACAAGAAACAGTTATCCTGCATCCAGCTAGTGATACCAACAGCTCAAATAATTGAATTGTTGCTAACCCTCATGAATAAGTTTGTGTAAAACAGTTATATTGCATTTTCAGTATGTATTTCTCTACTATTCTCCTCAACCTTCCTTGGCAGCATTCCAAGTTCTTTACTGAACAGAACACAGCATTAATGCTGAGGATTTCTTCCTCCTCAACCCTGGTTGTGTTTGGGGAATTTTTAGAGATTTCAGTGTGTTTGTTAGCATGTCTTGGTTATGCATCTGATTGCACAATGACTTGATTTTGTCAGTTGGCCTTCACAAGGAGAAGGGTTAAAATTGGGGTAAAACATCTTAGTTATAGGTAGTCTATTAAAATGAGGTCAAAATAGGTTGGACAACAACTTTCTGGGCATTTTGGGTACTTTGTCCATTACAGCTTGGACAAGTTGAGCAACATGTGTTTTAGCTTAAAGGGAGATACAGATAAAGCTAAAGAGTTATTGATAGAAATAAATCTAAACTAAAATAAGCTCAAGTTCAAACAAAGCCTGACAAATCCTGTGGCTGAGTGATGTTAAAGTGTTTGAGGCCTGGTATTTGTCCTTAGCACCACCCAGCCTGCAATACAAATACAGGCAGGTTTTCTTCCTCACTGACACCCAACTACAAGCAAAAGAACAATTTATAATTGGAGACAGTTTATAGCCTAACCTGCTGTGCTACACATGCAGAGGATGTCTGGGATTTAATGAATTCCTAGGCAAATGCTGGTATTCCCATCTCCTAGATGAGATACTTGAAAGGCTTTTCCAGTCCAGAGGAAAAGAGTCAGCCTCTGCTGTTCCCTGGAACAAATCCCTGAGGTTACTGAGTTGCTGTCAGAGAGCTTCCATCTCCCTATTCTCCTTCTTCAGGATTTTAGGCTTTTCCTGTCTGGCTTGCTGGAGCAAGTAACAGTTCCCAACAGTTCCTCACCAATCTTGTCTCTGTGTCCAATTTCACCTTTTTCTTCCTATTTCATGACTGCTTCTCATAAACTGACAATTTCTTGTGGTGTCTGAGCTGAGGTTATGAAGCAGGGCTGTATCAGAAACAGGCCCTGTGTCTTTGCATCACCTGCAAATTCTGAGGAGAGCGAAGGGGGAGAATAGGGACATGGCATGACATTTGGAATGGTCTAGCTCACTGGGATTCCAAAAATATATTCCAAAATATAACATCAGAAAGCAGTCCTGATTTACTAAGTGTATCTATTCTTCTTAGTTTGGCTTTGAAATGGGGATGTTAAAGTAGTTGAGAACATGCCAGAGGACTTCTCAGGAAAGCCTCCATTCCAAACTGATCTTACAGGACCAGAACATGCAGCAACTTTCGACAAACCTGGAAGATGGGGTTGCAGCAGTTTAGAAAAGGTGTCACTTTTTGGCATCATAGCTTTTTGTTTCAGGATTTAACCATGTTCTGCTTCTACTATTTCCTTTCTCTCCTGGAGGCTGCTTTGATGTTACTCAAAGTGGAAGAATTTGACAGAACTTCTTGAAATTCTTGATACTGGATACTGTTGCTTCTGTTCAAATTTATTGTAATATTCCCTTTGTTTTTCCCCCCTTTGCAGGTTTTGTATTGACTCAGAAAATAGAATTGGTAGCAGTGGAGTAGAGGAAATAAAAAGTCACCCATTTTTTGAAGGAGTAGACTGGGGGCATATTAGGTATGTATATACACACATGTTTTACAGGGAGAATAAAAGCCATGAAAGCAAGAATTTCATGTAGTCTGATGTCATGGACAATTATTTCCAATTTATCTTTCATTTTGAGAGGCAGCTGCTGTCTTTAGATAGAGGACACTGAAGGTTTCCAGGCCTTGTGACATCCATAAAAATTACCAGTTTAACTGTCTTGAGATACCTCAGATTGCTCCAGACTGTCCAGAATGGAAAAAATGGTTGTAGGGTGGCCGTGGATTTAATTGTAAGTGGAGTAATTATAACTGTGGTGAGTTTACAGGTGTAAATCACCGCCTTTCCCACAGTGCTGTGTCCCAGTGTGAAGGTTTTTGTGAAACAGATTCCTTGGGCACTTTCAAAAGCTGCCTTAAAAATCCTTCAAGGGCTCCCTGACTGTGGAGATGCTAAAGCAGAGACGGCCTGGTTTGGGAGAGAGCGGAGTGTCACAAAGCGGAGCTACAGTTCATAGGTTTTGGATGAGGCCCAGGCTGATGAGCACAGGAACTGTAAAGATCTGGGTGGAAGTGCAATCCTGCTGGGCTGGGTTTGTGAAACAGGGTAACCAGAGTGGTGGCTGGTGACAAGATCACAGTGATAGCTGTGTGGCAGGTAAGTGTGTGGGATATGATGCCTTGAAGAGATGCTCTCTCACTTAGTGGGAAAATGGTGTTTACTCCAAGCCTGCCAGGAGGGCACCAATGGGGACAGATAACCAGACAGTCTCCCCATGGTGTCAGGGGGAGTAAGGTTCATCTGTGATGCACTCAGTGGAACCCTTGTGCTCTGCATTAAGGGTAGTTGTAGGTGTAAAAAGCTAAGTTAAAACTGGAACTTAATGTCTCATTTCCCAATATTCACTCTTCTGGGATTTATCTTTATTTGCAGGGAAAGACCAGCTGCAATCCCTATAGAAATCAAAAGTATTGATGATACTTCCAACTTTGATGAATTTCCTGAATCGGACATTTTACAGCCAGGTAAGACTGCCATTGGAAATCCCAAATCTCCATCTGTGATTTGCTAGAATACTACCTAGATGCCTTTGTTGTTGTTTATATTAATTTTTCAGATGCCCCAATCAAGTTAGTTAGCCTCTAGATGAAGTCTCTATATTTTCTTTAAAATATGAGTGTAAACTTGTGATCTCTAATAGCTGCAAAGCCCAAAGATTTTAAGAGTCAAAAAGTCAAAGCCATTGGTAAAAATGATTTGCACAGGTAGTGAGCACAGAAAGCAGTGGAGTTTTCTGCCAGGCAGTCTGTCTAACCAAATTGTGGTAAAATGTCATGCACTGATTTGCTTTTCATCTTCAGTGACTTTTGAGGTTTGTGCCAAACCTCATAATTGTTGAGATATTTGTGGGTAAGAATTTTTAGACTGTTGATTACTTAATATAGTAATTCATGAACCTGAGTGGCTCTGTAAATCACTTTTGGGTTTTCTTTTAGTTGTTGGTTTCTCTTGGCAAGTTACAGGGAATTTTCTTATGTGAAAGGCTTGGTACTGTGACATACAAATAGTCCCACTGTTTCAGTTGAAAGATTGGCATATACTTGAAGATTGGCAGATGTTTAACAGTGATTAATTGCTGTCTACTAAGTGTAGCTGTGTTAACAGCCATAACAATTATCCAAAAGCTGTTGGGTTTTTTTTTCTGAAATGGCTTTTATTTCATGGTGAGGAAGTTTGTCATTTAGATGCAAAGCAACCCATCTCCAGTGCCTAAGCTGGTAAGTCCATACTTGGATAATGCCAAGAACATTTGTATTATTTTGGCATTTCAGGCCCACGAAAAATGGTACTGTACATGTAGATACCTAAAAATCAGAACATTAGAAATGTCATGAGGTTTGTAATTGTGTATCCTGTGAGTTTGTTAGCGGCTTCTGTCAAGGTATGGAAATCTGCTAGAGTGTATAGACATAATTAAAAAAAAAAGCGAAACAAAAATCCCCCTCTCCAGAGTTCTGTCCTGAAATTATAACTCCAACCATTGACAAAAGGCAACTGACCTGATTAGAAACAGGATTTCTTCCAGGAGTTTCTGCTGACTAAGGAAATAAGAGTTCAGGGCCATTTAGCTCTATGAAAAGTCCTCTCAGAAGGAGCCTGGGTTTAACTGTTTTAATGTGTGTTTGCTTTTGGTTTTGAATTCTAGTGCCAAACACAACAGAACCTGACTACAAATCCAAAGACTGGGTTTTCCTCAATTACACCTACAAGAGGTTTGAAGGGCTCACCCAGCGTGGCTCCATCCCTTCCTACATGAAAGCTGGGAAGTTGTGAAACAGAACACAACCCCTCAAAGGAAATTGCAAACACAAACCTCAGGTAGCTGCATCACCAGGCCCAGTTGGCGTTAGTTATCAACACATCGACTCTGGTGCACATCGATTTCACAAGGAAATTCTACAGGATTAGGATTTCTAAGAGTACTGCAGGAATTAGTTGGCAGTGCCAGCTGGCTTGGTTTTTTTTCCTTTTTTCTTCTGTTTTTCTTTCTTTTTTTTAATATTTTAATATTTTTGTTAACTTTATAATACAAAGGTACGGGAATAAATGGAGCATGCATCCCTTTTCCTGCACTGCCTACGTGTGGATAACAGTTAATTATGCCTCTCTGTACTGTGGCTTTGTTTGTACTGTAAACCATTTAATCCACCCAGGAGGGAAACATATCATTTGATGCAGCATTGTTGTTGTACTGCTCACCTGGTGGGGTTTAGATGTGCAGTATAAAGAAAACTCTCCACATTTGCAAACCTCTCTGAGCAGTTGCTCAAGGGTGTTCCATTTGTGGTCTGCAGATCCCCCATGAGTGTAGCACATGGAATTATTTTAAATAGCTGTGTTCTCTGGGCCTCCTTGTGTTCTGTGTGCCCTCTCTTGCCCCCAGTGCAGGACTTTATCAGCCCTTTATCATCATCCCTTTTGTCCCTTTTCCCACAGTGTTGTGGCAGTGAAGCAGTCCCTGTGATCTATTGAGTGGTATTTCGGCTTTAATGATTGTTGGCAGTATTGCTGTTAGAGGTGATAATGCCTGCTGGCAATTTCAGAAGATAAAAAGGAATCTGAGTAAAAAGTATCAGTATTTTTAGCAGAAGGGAAATGTTCTGATACAAAGTTTTGAGGAGATTGCAATGTTTTCAATACTGTATTCCTGCTTCTGCTCTAAAGCAGATCATCTTTGAGCTGCTCATAATTCAAACATTCTCTTCTCTCTGTGCAAAATGTGTTCTAGAGAAGTGATCAGATTGGTGCTTTTTCTTTTTTTTTCCCTCCCTGAGCAGCTGCAGGCAGAAGGGATCCTGTTCTGACCTCTCCAGAATTGCAGCCTCTGCTCAAATAGAGGAAATGTAGTGTCCCACTAGACTCAGACTCTCCTCAGTGGGCTCCTTTTCTTCCAGGATCTCCACCTGGCATGGCCATGAGATTAGAAGGGATCAGCAGAGCCTGCAGCCCCATTTCCAGGGACCACCTAAATGTTCTTGTGACCAGTCTGCAGGATGGAGCCAGGTCTCCTTCCCCCAGGCAGAGGAAACAGAAGCAGAAATACTTCCATGTGCAGGCTCTGGTTTTGCTCATCAGCAGTTCATGACTGAGCTGCACTCCCTGAGCAGTTTGCAATTAATCTGGTCACTGGTGACTTTCTCTGCCTGTACAGCTTATCTGCAGGGCTTTGAATCTCTCACAGTTCAGCAGAGATCTCTGCTGTCATTTTCTGGTCAAAAGAGATGTACAGCAATGAACAATTCCCCAGTGGCTGAAAAAGCAGAGTCATTATTGTGGTCTCCCTCCTCTGAACACCAGTAAAAGGCACCCTAAAACCTCTGCAGCCCTCTGAGTGGAGCACAGGATGTTTTGGCATACAGCAGGAAAGATTCCACTGAACAGACTCCGGTAGCAATATGGAAACTATTGTTATAAAGCCATTAGAGAAATATTTATTGCTGTTAGGCACTGTGGTATCAGCTGTTCTGAATTATTTGCATGCTCTGAAAAATATACTGGAACATTCATCTGTTGCATAAAAGCCCATTTGCCAGCAAGATTTCTGTGCATCAGTGCCTGTGATGGGCAGGAAGTCTTCCCTGATCCTGCCAGGATCCCTGATCTAGCCTTTCCTCCATGGTTTTATCTCCCTTGAATCACCTAATATCTGTTATTTATACCAAACAGTTTCAGTCTTCAGCTCCTCAAAGAGGAGTCACTACTGCCTCAGGCCCATCCAGTGTTTTATCAGAGCAAAGCTAAGCTGAGCTTCTGCCTGAATTCTGGACTGAGGTGGGAATGGCTCTTTGACCTTCCAAATTTGTTTCCCAGACCTTACACTAATTAACATCCCTGTACTGCTACTGGGGCAAGGTCCTTAAAAATTCTCCAGTGTTGTTCTTAGCCTTGTCAGTGTGCTGAGGCTCAACCTGTGGCCATCCAAAGACTGTACAAAAACAATAACTCACTTAAATCCACCTTTCAGGCATTGTTCTGCCAGTGCCCCAACAGCTCCTGAGGCTTCTCAGGAAAGGAAATACTTTTCCTAAGGCCTTGACTCCAAAACGGGGAAGGTCAGGTGGAAAAACAAAATCCTGAGATGCAAACTTGGCCCCAAAGGATACTGCTATTCAAAACAGTTTTCATTGGTTTTGATTTCCAGTCTCATCCATGGGTCACCATGTGCATTGGAATTGGAATTCCTGCAACCACCACCTTTCAGAAGAGCACAGTAACCCTATTAACGTGACCTACAAAGAAGTCTTAGCTCAGACTTGCTGACAAGCTCAGTTTCATGGAAACTGCAAATGTTCAGTGATACTGGTGATTTTTTTTTCCTGTGGGGCTTAGGGGAGGGCACAAAAATACACAATTTAAAGCTATCTATTAAACAACTATGTCTGTACATACTCACTGGTTTACAAACTTGGGAAAAAGCTGAACTCTTCTACTTGCAACACTAAGGAAAATACTAATTTAAAACTGCAACTGATTAATCATATCAGTGCTCACATAGGAATTATATGCATAAGGAAACAGCCTGTAGCCTATCTAGCATAAACTCCTGTATTGTGGTAGTTGACTTTTAAAAATTTTTTTGTAAACATAGCATTATTTTAATTAGTAAGTCAAGTTAAACAATATTAACTACTTTTAGGATGATAGGGGTTTTTTTAAAAGGTGAAACTGTGACACTGTAATGGGTTAAAGAGAAAATCAGTTTAATCTATACTAGCTTTCAAAAAAAAAAGGAAGTGCAACATATCTTTAATTTTTTTATTTCTGTCCGATTCCTTTGGATGGTTGTGTGTTTTCCTTTGGCAATGTTTGTCACTGTGCCATTTATTTTTCTTATTCTTGGAGTACCAAAGATCCTGAAATGGCTTGATGATTGCAACCATGTGAAAATTTATTTTCTGGAAGTATGTTTTGTTAAACTTTTGTTAAAACATGAAATTGTGTATGCAAATTGTTATCAGAGGTTTGCTGGGATGTTTACCTATTCCAGCAGGGAAAACTTGAGTGTGTTGATGGAAGTGGAGAGCCTGAATCCAAATTCTGGATCAGAATCCCCTGAAAGTGGGAAGGAAGCTTGGATTGAGAACTGCAGCTGAGCTTTTGCACTTCATTCCATCTCCAGTCAGTATGAGTGAGTGGCCTTAGGTACAGGACATCAGCAGAGGTTGTCTCATGTGCAAAAGGAGTTTAAAAAAATTTGCCAGCATTCAGAAATCAAATCTTGTTGATACTGCATTTGCACTGTTCAATTTGCCTTGCTGGAAAGTTATAGAAGCGTTATTTTTATAGGTCAATTGTTCCTCACCTGAGCTGTTGGAGACAGTGTGAGATAAGGGCACCTGGCAGGGGGAGTTCAGCAGGGGGCACCAGGAACAGCATCCAGCTCTGCTGTCAGCTCCTTCCCCAGTTGTGACATTCCTCCTGTGCCCAGCAAGCAGGGAATGCTGCAAGTCTAGCCCAGGTAATGCTTAGGAAGTGCTCTCACTTTCTCCATAACACAAGCAATTACAGGCATTGTAATGCACTGTACCTTGTCCTTTTACTGTTGGGATCTCACAGCAGCCCATTCTTGAAGTCAAAATGGTAACTGCTATATTTTTCCTAGACTGTTTCATTAGTTGTGTTGGGAAAGTTACATAGAAGCATTATAAAAATTTATATGAGGCTTTTTACAGCATTTGAAAATAAAAGTAGCATTCCTTTTGTAAAGTTGCAGTTTTTGTTTCTTTCTTGGTGTACTGGATTTCTCTTCCAGAATTGGAGACATCTAAGGAATTGAGGTCCTATTTTGTGGATTCTCATCCTGAATTCCATGGACAAGAAAACACCCCAGTGTTGTTACACTCAATCAGAAAGTAAAGAAAGCAAATAATGTTTGACTTGTCCCACCTGCAGTTACATGAAGCTACTTCTCAAATGGTTACTGATTTTCTCCAGTCTTCCCTCCCCCATAGGCTGTGATTTATCCAGGAAAGGCTTCCAGGGGCAGTTTTGTCCTTTGGTCCATTACAGAAACCTTTCTGTCCTACTGTTCCACTTTCCCTGCCAAGTTCAGAGCAGCAGAAGCAGTGAAAGTTGTGTAAAGTAATGATCAGAGTGGAGCAGCTGAAAGCCAAGAGAAGGGAGCAGGCACTGCCTGGCCTTGTCTGAAGTCTTCCTGAGAACAGGAGCCCTCCCTCCCTCCACTCCAGAATTGGTGCTCTCAGTAAATGTAAAAATACAACAGAATTTAGCAAAATCTATTTAATGGGATCATCCTTTTCTTATCTGGACTATATGTGACTGTATGGCAGAGCTACACATCATAAGGAAATACAGGTTTAGTTCTTTACCTCCTTCTGTATTCCTCAGAAAAAACACTTAAATCACAAATATGAAGGCTATGCCTTCAGCATGAGTAAATATCTTTAAATCTTAGTTTAGGGTTTGTAAGACATACTACAAATATCTACATTTTTCATTTCTTGGTTGTACAAAGTACGTCTGGTGCCTAAGCAAAACCATAATGCTTTGGGCAATAAAAGCTTTTTTCTGACAATCTTCCTAAGGAAGGAGAAGGGAGAAGCATCCAAAACAGTCTATCTGTCTCAGGAGTGAGGACAGTAGTGGCTCCCACCTCTGGACTAGGCAAGGATAAATTTGCAGTTCAGGAAGTGCTTAATGTACTTGGAAATGTAGGCTGTCAGGCATTGGAAGGGGCTGCCCAAGGCAGTTTGGAGTCCCCATCCCTAGAGGTATTTAAGGAAAGACAGGACGTGGCACTCAGTACTCTGGTCTGGGTGACAAGGTGGGAGTCAGTCATAAATTGGATCCAATCTTGGAGGTCTTTTCCAACTTTCGTGGCTCTGAGATTCCATTTCTCTAAGGTAATGTGATTCATCACACAAGTAATTTGTAAATATCAGAGAGGTACTAAAATGCCTGTCTCTCCAGTGAATTTCTCAGGTGAAAGCGAGTTTTAAGATGGGTGCAGGCCCTGTTCCTTGTGAGTCACACTGGGTTCAGCCATGCCAGCCTCTGCTGCATGGAACACCTGCTCCTAAAATCCACCAGGTTCCAGGTGCATTAATATTGAGACAGCTGAAGGGCAAATTGGTGTGTGTGTGTGTGTCACACACTGAACTGGCACCAGGGTTTTGACACTTTAGCACTCAGGAACACTGCTGCAGTGGGTGTGAGAGGAAATGAATCTCTTCAATGCAGAAGGAGGTTTTCCCACTGCGTTCTGCTCCTCCCAGCACCACTCCCCAGGTTATCTGAACCCTTGGAGGCCCCTGTTCCTGGGGTAGATGAGGCTTCAATCTCCTCATGTTGAGGAAGGAATGAGCACAGGTTTCTCCTTTCCCAACCAGCTTAAGCTCTGCTAGGAACAGTTTGTTTCAGACCTGAACCGACCCTCAGTGGCACATGTTGTTTCCATACCAGCTGCTTTAATCTGTTTCTAGTGAGCCACCATCTCCTGTAGCTTGTCCCTCCTCCAGGAATATTGTGCTGGCTCTCCATGCTGTCCCCAGGCAGCTCACTTTGACTGGCAGCAGATCCTTCCCCTCCAGGTGCCTCTGCCCATCCTCCCTGCTCCAAAGACAAAATCTTACCCCTTGTCTCTATGTTTCCTGCCCTTGGAATGGAATGATGAAAGGGTAGCTCATCAGCAGAGTGAGTGCTGAGCCCTTGAAGCTGTTGTGTAAAAGTGTAACCACAGCCCCTGCTCTACACCTCCAAGAGAGACTGCATCTACAGAGAGTGTCACAGACACATGGAGGTAATTCCTTTGCTTCCTTCCCTCCTTCCTTCCCTCCCTCCATGTAGGATCTGCCCCTGCCATGGCTGTAATGGCGAGGTGATAGAGCTCCAACAGGAGGCAGATTCCAAGATATTCCCCCTGACCTCATCTGGGCACGTGTGGCCATGCATGAAACCAACTGGAAATGGGAGCAGTGATTTACAGAGAGTGTAAAAGTGCAACAGTTTTGGACACTTCATTTCCCCAGTTCTACTTCTGACTTCACTATGTCTTTAATACTAGTGAATGATCAGATAAGAACTTCAGAGGCTGTTTTGATCAGGACAGGGTGAAATCACTGGCAATCTAGACACACATTTAGATCTTCAGTCCAGCAGGCTGTCTTTGAGATCTCATCCAACTCCTACTGACGTCAAGAAAAGATCCCTATCTAAAGCCCAAAGAAACCAGGAACAAGGATGGTCTTCAAAGCAAACTGGTTGCCAATGCCATGCTTTGTTGTTCCTTTAAAACAAGACAAAAAATTTCACTGTTTATACAACTCAGCTGGTTGAAAAGCGATGTGTGGAAAGGAGGCCTTTTGGCTTCAAACACAGTGGTGAGAAACTCACATGGCACTTCGCTGTTAAACAGGACAATATTACCTGGTTTTTAATGACCAAAAATCAAATGAATGCCTCGAGGAAATATTGAAAAATGTACAGTTTATTTAAATGCCACTTTTAGGCTCTCATTAGGCATCCAGAAGCTACCAGTTTCTGCCAGGAACAAAAAGACTATTTCAAAACTGAAGATTATTTTGTTTTTTAATCAGAGGTGACACCATCAAATTGAGAGACTTTGAGGTAAGAGATTTACAAGAAAGTGAATTATTTTGTGGGCAAAAACCTCACCTGTCTGGACTGCAAAACAAAGCAGGCATTTTGGAAAACGTTAATCCTTTTGAGTGCCTTTAATTTTGATAGAAAATCACACACTAAATTATCATTCTGCTGGCTCCAATACTGAGATTAGAGAGGGAGAGCAAGTAGGATTCGGATGCTCTTCTCTAGTTAAGCTTGTTTCATCACACAAGAAATTTGTCTATGATTTCCAGATGTCCAAGGCCAGAGTATATCCTTGTCACAATCCAGTTGGATACTGCAGAACATAATCCATGTTCCTGGTATTATGCCAGCACAGTTTGTTGCAAGTGAAGCCTGATTTTTTTTATTTTGTATGTGCTGTTTTCTGCTCCTTTGAGGGGCATCAATGGTAATTATTGAGCACAAATAATTTTAAAGAGCTTATTTTTACTATTGGCTAATGACAAAATGATTATGCTATTTATACAATTTTTGAAGCAAAAGACTCTCTGATTTGGGGGAGAACTTTTGCTTTAAAGTGACAGCAGAATTTACTGATACAAAGACACAGAACTTGTAGCAAAATCAGTAAATTGCTTCTGCTGCCCTTAAAAGTAATCAAATGACCTTCAAGAAGAATAAAATACAAATATCAGACTGAAATAGATTTTTTTTAAATAGCATATTAATTCTTGTAACTAGCTAACTTGTTCAAGCATCTTCTACAAAACCATGATTGATTCTGTAGTTTCAGCCATGTAAGACCACGGTCTGAGGTAAAACCATAAACATTTGTGTTCTGGGAGAGAAGATTATGAAAAAATTTCTGTATTTAGAAAGCTGAGTCACTTCACTTTTCTGCTATTAAGTTTCAGCAGAAAAAAGTTCTCTGGCTCACCCTGAGCAGTCACCCAAGGGTGTTTTTGTGAGAAGTAACACAAGGCACCCTAATAATGGAGAGTAACTCCCAGCATTCTCTCTCCCAGGTCTCGTCAGTGAGGAGTGTGTAGGGCCAGCTTGGCCCCAGCAAATACACAAATCCACATCTTCAAGACAGCATCTCCCACATCCTGGGAAACAGCAAAGACATGCTATGCTTTGGAGGAAAGAAGGGAGGAATAATACAGACATTTTAACTGCTCAGTCTCAGGCTATTATTTAACTGCCCCGAGGTTTGATTGTTATTTTTTACCCCTTCAGCACATTGTTGTATAAGTTGTTTAGAGAAAGAGGCTATCTGTGGCTTACATAAAGTGTTCTGTTCCCTATTTTATTGCTGAAAGCTACTCAAGAGAAAGTGCTCACCTTAAAATGGGGCAAAAATATCAAGTGTGGCCTACTCAAAATCAGTGCCTTACATAAACTGGGATCCTGCTCTGCCAAGAATGGAGGAAAACTGCTATAAACACCAGTTACTGTCATGTATTAAAGGTTCGGCAAAGAGTCCAATCATCACCTTTGAATAAGAAATGAGTATAATAAATGATGTCTCAGGTCTGTGTTGATGATCTGGCAGTGCTTTCTGTTTGCAGGAATTATCCAAGTGCTGGGTGATATGACACTGACCATGAATGAGGAACACAATAGGCAGAAACACTGCCAAGAGACTGATCTGCTTTTCTGACCTGGTGCCAAAAACTTCTGCAGTGAATTGCAACTGCACTAAAAAATATGAAATAAAATGTGAATCAGGTACAGTAGGTCAGTTTCTAGTGAGTCAGTTAAAAAAATATATATTTTAAATGTCCTCATTAATGTTCCAATGTGGACAGTTTGTATTTAATAACTGTTTAGCTATTAAGCTCGTTAAAACAGTTTTGGGGAACTATTTAAATGTTTTAATTCCTTGAGCTTTATAACAACAGCCATCTTCAGCTTTCTGTGGTTCCAGAGTCTCTGAAACATTTTCAGTCAGTGGCTAACTCACTTCTGGAATCCCATTAACATTTGAGTGTCCACTGATGATGCAAACCTGTTGGAGGGAGCTTCCAGCTTCAAAACTGAGGCAAGATAGTATTTTAGCAGGACAAAAGATTACATTTAAGCTTCCTGGGAATAAATCCTTAGAAAATTTTCTCAGTAAAAGTTGTGATATATGAATAAACTAAGTGTGCATTAATGCTAGTTGTTTTCTCAAAGACAGTAACAGCATCTTAACTCCTGATTTTTAGCTCTCCATTCTGTTTTTTATTTCATTTAGGGCAGAAAGGGTTTGTAATTCCTTCTGTTCAATGCAATCTCTGCAAGACCAACTGAACCCAGCATGATGGAGATACACAAACACACACACACACATATATATGTAATTGCAGTAGTAACAATGGGATTACATAGAACATAAAGCTCTAAAATGAAAAGTCAGATTTCCAAGGGAAAAAATTACCTTATGAATATGGTACTTTTGTGCATTGAGACTGTCACAGAAGCACCACGGGGTTTCTTAGCAGCATCTCCAGCTGAGAGCCACGATTCCCTAGCCTATTCCCTGGAATATTCTATCAGAGCCATGCACCCACTCCTTCCACATGCTCTAAACCTTGGGCTCTGCCATGGGCAAAATGCTGAGCTGCCTGCTCCCACACAGACAAGGAGCTTCCACATCAGATGGGAAATGCGTTAGGAGCTTCCAATTATAAAAGATGTCACGAATGGAGTTCAGGATTGCATCTGAGGAACCATCCTCAAGATTATAGTTGGGAGCTTAGACAAGTGAATTCTGCCTACATCTCTGAAAGCTATGAAGGAAACACATCCTTGTATTCTGGCTGGGTTTTTTCCCCCTACTCTACCTAACTAGGTAGAGCTGCTGGTTTTCCACGCTACATAAAATTCATAGGTGTTTGAAGGCATTTGGCTCACAGTATTTTGTGAGGATTTACTTTCTCGAGCCCTTAGAATCACAGAACCATTTTACTTGGAGAAGACCCCAGAGATCGAGTGTTACCTCAGCACTACCAAATCTATCACTAAACCACATCCCCAAATACCACATACACACATGCTTCAAATACCTCTGGGGCTGGTGACTCCAACACTTTCCTGACAGACTTTTCCAATGCTTGACAACCCTTCAATGAAGATTTTTTCCTAATATTTAATCTAAACCTTCCCTCAAACAGCTTGAGGTTGTTCCCTTTCACCCTATTGCTTTTTAATTGGGAGAAGAAACTGATCCCAACTGCCTTTTTGTGTGTATTCTGTCACATTTTCTTATTCACTTTTAGCAAAGGATGTTTTTATCCTGAGTCTTCCTCCAGATCTGAAAAAACTGATTCCTTGTCTGCAGTTCTAAAGACATAAATTCTAACAACTTAGACACTGACCACTAGAACTGATGGTGAAAGAACATAATATCCTTTGCAAAATATTACATCTACTCTTGCCAGCTCCACAGGATCCCCGCTACGAATAACAAAGAGGAAAAAGCCCCCAGAACAGTGGGGGAAGACCACCTGCAGAAGAAGCTTTCTCCACACATCACCAACTCTGTAGCTCTGGCCTCACTGGTGAGCAATACTAGCTGCACTTTACGTTCCCTTGTACCCAAGTTCATAGAATCATGGAGTTGGAAGGATACTGAGTTGGAAGTCCAAGTCTTGGCCCTGCACAGGCATCCCAACAACCCCACTCTGTTCCTGAGAGCATTGTTCAAATGCTCCTGGAGCTCTGGCAGCCTTGGGGCTGTGACCGTTCCCTGGGGAGCCTGTTCTGTGCCCCAGCACCCTTTGGGGGGAAGAACCTTTTCCTGATACCCACCCTAACCCTCCCCTGACACAGCTCCAGCCGCTTCCTCAGGTCCTGTCCCTGTCACAAGTGCAGAGATCAGGACCTGCCCCTCCTCTTCCCCTCGTGAGGAAGCTGTAGAACTGCTGTGAGCTCTGACCTCACTCTGCTCTTTTCCAGCTGAACAGACCCAGTGCTCTCAGCCACTCCTTGTGTGGCTTAACCTCCAGGCCCTTCACCATCATCTTCATAACCCTCCTTTGGATGTTCCCTGAGAGCTTTAGATTTTTCTTGTGTTGTGGTGCCCCAACAGAGAGAAGCAGCAGCTGGGCAGCCCATGTGGATGGCACAAGTCAGGATTTGTGTGCTTGAGCAAAAGCCTCTTCTGTCACAGCTGCAAGTGGAACTGAGCGGGCACAGGCTGCACCAACATGGGGCAGGACAGTGAGGGAGGATCTGTCACACAGAGAAGACACTGCTGAGGCCCATGTGTGTGGCAGAGGTTTCATTTCCAACTGGTTCTCGTGCGATCTGCCGGAGGAAAGAGCGCCTGAGAATAGCTGGAACACTAATCTTTTACAGGTGCACCTTGAGGTCTTCGTGCACAAGGTACATACCTCACTCACACCAACACTCCAGGGTGTGAACCAGAGCACCATGGCACAGATGCACTTCAGAAATGCACTCCTGGTACCACCAAAAACCAGCTACGGATCTGCTAACACAACTCGACACACTTGTGAAAGTTATCCCTACCTTATGTTACTTTTCACTGACAGATGTGACTGCTCTCTGACCACTCATAGAGGCCTCTGCCAACCAAAGAATTCCAAGATCCTGACACTTCCTCAGATGAGGCATCCTCTGTATAGCACCCTGAGAAAGGAACACCAGCCCTGCCCAGCCTGGAGATGGAAGCACGGCACCAGCCCGAGTGCTGCAAAATGGGGAATATGTCAAGGTTCTCTTAAGTTAGGATAGTCTTTCCTGTAAGATCTTTGTATATTTACAAGACTAACCAGCAAGAATGGAGATCTAGCCATTGGAAATGGCAGCTGCCGGCATCCCTTACTCAAGGACATTCTGGAATTAACATACTCTAAGGATGTAGTAAATCAGTGTTATGTATGTCTGTATATACATTGCTAACTTGGCAAAATACTCCAGGTCAATGTGTTCTACAGCTAATTATATTCATTAAAACACACACCAAAAAAATCACATCTATATGCCAAAAAGACCCTGCCCAGGTGAAGACATGCGTAGCAGTCAGCTGTATGGGAAACTTACATGGAAAATCCTAAACAATCCTAAAATAGGTGCTATGCTTAGAAACCTTGAATTTCCGCGTATAAATAACGGCATGAAAAGTCCGGCGGTAGCACTTTGATTTGCGGTACTACTCCAGAGCACCCAGGCTTGAGCAGCTCTGAAATAAGCCATCGGTGTGTCTCGAGTAGCTGGCTTTTGCTGCACTGCAGGGTGGCTGCACGTCGGCCATTAAACCCGGGCTCCATGAGGAGTTCCATGACGAGACCGGAAAGCGCAGCCATGGCCGCACGTCTCGCGAGAGGCGGCGCGGGGCTGGGGCGGGAGCACGGCGGGGCGGGGGCGCTGACGGGGAGCAGCCCGCGCTCCCTCCCCAGCACCGGCGGCTCCTCCTCTCCTCACCTCAGCTTACCCCCCCGCATGCCGGCGGTGCCGGGGGCGCTGTGGAGCGGGGCTGCCCGCCATGGCCGAAGCAAGAGCGGGAAGCGTCGAGGGCACCGATGAGGAGCGGCGGACGGTGGAAGGTGGGAGCGGGTCCGCCCCAGGAGCGGCCGGTGGGTGCCCCGTCTCCCTCTCCTCTCTCGCGCGTTCCTCCGTCCGTGGGGGGCGATGGCGGGTGCCGTGTGTGGGGTGTGTCTGCCTGTCTGATTGTGTCTGTGTGTCTATCTGTCTGTCCGTCCGCCTCGGTGATGT
The DNA here is from genome assembly GCA_013399455.1 of Anthoscopus minutus. Classification (NCBI taxonomy): domain Eukaryota; kingdom Metazoa; phylum Chordata; class Aves; order Passeriformes; family Paridae; genus Anthoscopus; species Anthoscopus minutus. Next base: position 87,583 of record VWYI01018021.1, read on the forward strand.
GGCACGGGCGGGTGCTTTTGTGGGGCTGGTGCCCGTGGGGCACTGCCGTCTTTCCGTGAGGGCTCTCGGGGCTGATCCTGTGCCCGGTGCCTCTCGGGTTTATGTCTGATTTCCACTGGGCGCTCCACGCTAGCTGGTCCCGCTCGGTGGAGTTCAGTGGAGGTACCTGGAACGCCCACACGGAAACGCAGAATCACGGAATGGGGTTGGAAAAGACCTCTGGAGATGGTCCAGTCCTCCCCCGTACCAAGGCGGGGTCACCTGGAGCGGGTGACACAGGAGCGTGTCCAGGTGGGGTTGGAATGGCCCCAGAGAGGGAGACTCCAGGCCCGCCCTGGGCAGCTCTTCCAGGGCTCTGCCACCCTCAGTGTGCAGAAGTTCTTCCTCTCACTGAGGTGGGACTTCTTGTGTTCAGTTTGTCCATTGCTCCTTGTCCTGTCACTGGGCAGCAGTGAAAAGAGCCTGGCACCGTCCTCTTGGCATCCGCCTACGTCACTGTGGTGACTGTGGTCACTGTGTGCTGTATTGCTGTGACAGATGTGTCATCGTACCGATGCACTAAAAATCTCTGGTTGGTTGTTTTTTTGAACTTAGTTTGTAGCTCACTGTTTCTGGTGCACACGTAGACTTGCCTTCCTAAAATTGTAGTATGATATTTTTTTTTGTAGGTAAACATAATTTAGTATTTTCGGTATAGTGATTCTGGCTTTTCTCTGTGTGTGTGCCCACGCTTGTACGGCAACCAAGGTTTGATCTTTCCTTGCTTTTAATCATAAGTTTCTGGTACTAAATCAGGGCTGGTTATAAAGCACCAGCTGCTGATCATGTTCCAGCTTGAAAGCAAGTTTCCTGTCTCCGATGAGAAGGGAGTGTTATGCGTGGGCTGTGGGGAAACAGAAATGGTCCAATCTCTCCTGAGCTATCACTGCAGTTTTGTGTAGTTAGCACCAATTCTTCTAGGTTTAGTAGTTGTTTTCTAAATGCCTCTTGGGTTATGTGTGTTTTAATATATGTAGGGATCCTGCTTGTCTCAAATCCTTGATGTGTTTCTGTCTGTGCTGCTTGAATGTTTAAATACTGTTGTAAATTTTTGTAGTAAATAATGTAGTGTTTGAAAACAAAGTGTTGTTGGCGGTGGGGTTTTTTTTGTAGTGTTTTTGCAGTCTGCTAAACTCTGCTTAAAACTTAAGATTTATCGTCTCTGTATCGTGCATATACTGAAAGGAGAGAAAATCATGAAAATTAAGAAGCCTCCAGACATTTCCATTTACAAATAGATTTGGGAAATCGGTGAACCAGAGGCTTTTACGTTTTATTGTGAGATAAACCCCAATCCCTGCTTCTGTTGCCTATGTTCTTTTAGTGGATTTTAAAGAAACAAGTTTTGGGTTTCTTTGTTTTTAAGACAAAAGTATCTTAACTATTTGTGGGATAGGGCCACACTAAGGTTACCTGCCTAATAGTTTTTAGGTTGGTTTTTTTTTTTTACATGAGTGAACACTTTATTGTTGGTACATATTCACATGAAAAACAAGCTCTAAACTGGATGGTTCACATCCAAGAATCAAATTAATTGTAAGAAATAATTTGGTGAGTGATTTTGGAAGCAAATCATTGGGAACTTTTGAAAATTCCCTGTTTGGACTGCAGAGCCAGCTAAAACAATGGAAGTTCTGCAGCTGACTTGATAGGACTCAGCATTTTGCAATCATAAGATTCCAAAACTTACAAGAAAACAACTATCCACCATTTCTCTAGGAATATATAATTGGAGAGGATTTGTGGTTTGTTTGTTTTGCAGAAATGAACTATGATATATGAGACTCCCGATTCCTATCAGGGCTTTCTATCTGGTGTGAACATGAAAGTGCCTGGGAAAGCAGGGTACCCTTTCCAGGCCTTGGGGAGGATATTTTCATTAACTGGTTCCTACCTTAATTTACTTTTTAATACATTAATAGTTTTGGCCAGATATTTGGCGTTTGAAATCTATTAAGCAAATGTGCAGTTTAACTGGTAAGTTGTGATTCTTGACTGCTTCTCTTCCAGGTGATAAAAATAAGTAAAAATAGAAGCAGGGATTAATCATTTGCCTGTGTTATTATTTGATTTAAATGTCTGTAATTCAAAGTGTTTTAATTTTTCCTTTTTTTGATTTTGTGAGATTAAAACCAAATCAAATATTCTTAACATAGGAAAGTTTATTCTCTGGATAGTGTTGTTCATGCTTTCATTACTGAATTCTCTGTATCTTGCTCATGCCTTACACATGCTTATAAAATTTGGGGAGAGAATAAGCTGCTTTAGTCCATACATTTCTACTACCTTCAGAATTTCATTCCAAAGATCAATGTCCCAGCCTTCAAAAAGAGGTACTGTAGGTGATGAACTTGATGGCAGACTTGCTGTAAATAGTTTGAAGATGCTTTTCATTGCCTGTTTTAAAGGTCTAAATAAATAAATTAAAATAAATATTTCGTACAACTCTCAACTATGTGTAGAAAATATGGTTCTTTTTTTTATAGGTGTTCAGATGTGCAGGACCTTAAACTGATATCACAGCACCTGTAACTTTTTCTCATGCACTCCTGTACGTGTGTAGGCTGTGTGTGTTGCTTTCACACTCTCTAACGAATATCTGCAGCAAGGATTAATTAAAATAAACTAAAGTTTTCGAAAAATAACTCCACAGTAAAATGAAACAATGGCACAGAATTATTTGCCTTTGTTAGTGTGAAGCTGTTGCCCCTTGTCCTGTCACTCCAGGCCCTTGTCAAGAGTCTCTCTCTGTCTTTCCTGTGGGCTCCCTTCAGGCACTTTAAGGCCATAATGAGGGGACCCCAAAGCCTTCTCTTCCCCCTGCTGAACAATCCCAATTCCCTCAGCCTTTCCTCACAGAAGAGCTGCTCCATCTCACATCTTAAAAAAGCATATAAACGAAACCAAACAAACAAAACCCCAAAAAACAACTCTCACCCACCCAGAAAACCATGTTGGTTGTGACAGAACTTTATAATCTAAAAGGAACTGCTCTGGCTGGGCGGTCCAATCCTCAGGTGCCACTTCATGCTTGCTCCTACCAGGATTTGGAGTTCTTTAAACTTGGCAAAGCTCAGATTCCTAGCTGAAGGAAGGGTTTTGTCCATACCAGGTACATACCTTTGGAAAATACACATTTTAGAAGTCTGTGGTATCCGTGATCTTAGAAACCTGAATTCGAAGCAGCCTCTTTCTTCTTTCCTTTGAAAGTGTTTCAAAATAGGAAGCTGGATTAAAAGTTCCTTTTTTTGGAAAGGTTGTGCCAGTGCTAGCACATTATTAATTTAGCTAGCTGCAGAACTGCCACATTTCTCCAAGTCTCACTTATTCCCAGACTATGGAAAGTGTCACCATAAACTTTATAAATGTACTTCTTCAATGATATTTCATTTCAAGCCCATTTTACTGTAATATCTTGGTACCTGAATTTGGATGTTCTTTTTTAAACTGGCTAAATAAGTGCTGACTGACAGTCCTATTTATTTTCCTTTTCCTTTCCTTTTCCTTTCCTTTTCCTTTCCTTTTCCTTTCCTTTCCCTTTCCTTTCCTTTCCCTTTCCTTTTCCTTTCCTTTTCCTTTCCTTTTCCTTTCCTTTTCCTTTCCTTTTCCTTTTCCTTTTCCTTTTCCTTTTCCTTTTCATTTTCCTTTTCCTTTTCCTTTTCCTTTTCCTTTTCCCTTTCTTTTCCCTTCCCTTCCCT
>VWYI01018021.1:91346-122166 GCA_013399455.1 Anthoscopus minutus
CTTCCCTTCCCTTCCCTTCCCTTCCCTTCCCTTCCCTTTCTTCTACATGACTTTTACCTTCCTGCTGATTTTTGGAGTGCTAATATGTATCCTGCAAATCTAGACAAAATCTAACCTTGCTAGGGGTGAGTGGTCTTGAGGTAGTGCATAATTAGGGCAATAATTTGTAAAGCCTGTCTTGGGCTTGAACTTGTTGCATGTGATGCAAACAGGTGCTGTCTGTGGCTGTTATGTTTTAGGAATTGTGTGATACTTCTGTACTTGGGGTGGGTTTCATCTCACTTATCTTTAGATGTCCAAGTCTGAGGCAGTTCCTTTGGTCCCTGTGTAATTACTGACTAGGGATAGGCACTCTTGGGCTGTATCTCATCTACCCAACTGTATGAATCTATTTTAGATTGAGATGAATCACCCTAGAACTGTTTTATTTCATCAAGCCAAATGTAGGAATTTATTCTGGGGAGAGATGAATCACCCTAGAAATGACTTCCTCCCTTAAAGAGGGACCAGAATGGCTACTTGGGATGTGGACATCATTATTGGTTCAGATGAATCTCCCTTGTTATGGCTGGTGGAGTTTGGCCATAAACCTTTTCTAAAAGTTTGTGTTTGCTTAGGAATTGAAAACCTTAAAACTGTTGGTAGAGAAAAAGCTCAGGAATGTGGCATGGGATTAGAAAATACTATTGTCAGTAATTGGAAAAATGTGGAGTCTCCTAAGCCTTTTTTCTCAATACATTGCAGGGGATTGACACAGAAACTTTGTGGACACAGGAATATGGCTGATTTTGTTTGTCTTAATGTCTCTCCAAAAGAGCAGTTTCGTGCAGCTCCTTTGCAGTTGTTCCCCTCTTTGCCAATCCCTTGGGGGCTCTAATTATTATTTCTTTTCCATGTAGAAAAACATGAGAACGGGGGATGTTCTTGTTATGAGTAATATCTATTGATAACCATCCCTTCAATATTTTGTTTGCCGGATTATGAATTACACTGAAATTAGTGTTGAACTAACAGTTCTTTCGTTTCTGAGACACTTACTGGGAAGGAGCAATTTTCCGTATGTATGTGTACTGTTTGAATGGTCTTTGCTTTTTCACAGAGGAAATTATTCCAGTGGGGGAATTTCTGTATTATTCTTGTTATTTTCATGTGTCCCAATGTGAATAATACGCTTTAACAATGTTTTTGTTTTTTAGTGTAGATAACCATATAGGCTTAATCCTGAGAGACAGACACAGATTATTATAGGTATTTGAGGAGCTGTTCACTTGCCATTCAAATCTGGTTATCAGTATTCCAGGACATTAGCAATGGAATGAATAGTAATAAAAGTGTCATTTCTTAGCTGGAATTTTATTTGGCTTGCAAACCAGACTAGTGTAAGTATCACCTTTAGGGTGGTAAAACAAAACATCTCTAATTGTCCTAAACTTTTTCTAATGGTTTTAGAATTTACCAATGATTTTGGTTTTATAGAAGCATCAACATGTAGTAAAGGTTTGTCTTTCTGGATATTATTTTTTATGAAGAAAATATGTTATGAAATGAGGAATTATTTCAGTTTGCTTCATGTATGTTTAGAGATGTTTGTTTTGATGTCAGTGGTATGAAAATATTCACAGAAAATGCAAGTATAGGATATTTAGCCAGGTGCTCCATTGGCAAGTAAAAATTCAACTTTTTCCAATCATAGAAGCTCACCCTGGTTATTGGGGTACATTCTCTTTGTGAGCCCTAAGGTTGTTAAATCCTTTAGCCAGCTCTCCCAAAGTGGTGTAGCCAGAGAGGGAAAGAAATCTTTCATCACAGCCTACACAAGGCTGGGACACTCCAGGGAGAGAGTGAGCACCCTGGAATCACCCACTATCATAGTGATGGCTGTTATGGAACCCTCAGAGATTATTTGCCATCACCCTTCCTAACTTCTCAAAGGTACCTTGGCTTTAGGAGCTGTTTCTGCCCACTTCTTGCTCAGTGAGCAATAGGTATTAAAAAGATCTGCTGTCTTCTGTTAAACTCCACATAATCACTATGATCTGCTATGATTGGTTGTTCTAAAGCTTTAAATTAATTTCACTATTTGTTTTCTGTTGTTGATGGAAGTTTGGGTTTGATTCATCGGTTTTTAAAGATTATATATATTTATATATATGTATATATATAGAATATAAGCTGTATACTGAGCGTGTCAGGGATCAGTACAGATTCTTAACCTTATATTTTTGTCCAAGATGAGCCACCCGTCGTACCGGCATTTGGTTTGTCCCAGTGATAGTGTTAGGTATTCAGTTTATCACCTAATAATTGTAGTGCAGAAGTTCTTAGTAGATCGCTGTTACTGGTAATACGAACATATTTTATTTTCCCAGTTAAGAATAACGAAAGTAGGTGTTGTTAGTCTAGGTAGAAGAGATAAGTGCAGAATCCAGAATTTGTTGCTTGGGTGTGAGGGAAAAAAAAGTAGTTGTTTAATAATATTGAAGATAAATTGGAAAACCTGTAAAAAAGGCCTTGGATTTTGTCCCTTTAAAGGGAAGTGTTTGGAAAGCAGGCTGGCCATCTGTGTGCAGAGCAGTATTTAGGTCAGTGGGACTGTGCTGTCCTGCTTTGTTCCCAGATGAAAGGATCAGTTGGGCTGAAGGCATTCTGGTCTTGGAACCATGTAGGTTGTTGTTTAGTAAGTACTTTTTAATGAATATTCATCAAGACTGATTATACCTCAATAGCTTAATAGGAATTATAGGATGCTATGACCTGGGCAAATTAAAACTGCTCCTTTTAAATAAACAGTTCCTTTGGACCCCTCAGCACTTTTTTGTTTGTTTTGGAATTGTATTAATAATAGAAATACAAAACAAGACTTTTAGGGAGATGCATCATAAAAATATTTCAGACATTGTCTCGGTTTTAGAGACAGTTATCTGTCAGGGAAGGCAGGAAAAAAATTGTAAACCCCCACCCTCTCCCTCCGAATTATTATATCTCGAAAACACGGAGTTCTCAGGCAGAAATATGGGGATAGGAATAACAGTTCTTTACTAATATATATACTAACGCAAACAAGCAACCATAACTGCAGTATTAACAACAAAACAGAAACAGGGACCTCGTGACAGCCTTCTCGGCCGAGACGGGACCTCNACCAAAAACTGCTCCCCTCCCCACTGCCCCTGGGGGCCCAGCCGATCCTTTTGTCTTTTAAAGTACCGATGATGTACCAGCCATCAGGCTTTCTCTCTCAGCTAAATGGGAAAAATTCTAATAGCTAAGAAACGGAAAAAAAAACATGTAACCCCCAACAGACATCTACCACTGTCTTACATAAATACTTACAGTATTTATCATGCAGTTTCTTTTAATATATTTTTAACATCCCTACTTTGAATGTGATGTGTATTTGAAATAAGTAGATTTTCTTGCTGTTGCAGATGTCCAAAGGTTGTCACTTATTTGTCAAGTATTTGTTAATTCTTTGTTTCCATCTCTTTTTTTGAAACTTCCTGTGTGACTTAATGAGTTGAAGAGTTTTCTAAAATAAAGCAGAGGCTGACTTTGTGTCTGATTTGATAGAGAGAGGATTAGTGGAAGACCAGGCAAGCTGTTGTTGGAGTATTAGTGTATTTTCATTTAACTCTCTAGAGCTATATTCCAATACCAAATAAAAACCTAGAAGGTAATTTTTTTTCTGGTATGAGATGTGTTTACATCTAAGAGGGAAAAAAAATACCATTGGTATCTTTGTTTTACATTTTTGCAAACTGCACAGATGCTAAAAAAAAGAGAGGAAGCTCACAGGAAGGCGTCCAGTTTTTCTTCTTGCTGGATTTTCAAAGTACTCCGCTTGGTTTTTGCTCCCTGCTAGAAGCAGGAGATGTTCACTTCCTTAAATGACATCTCTTAATCTCTCATCTGTCCCCACTGGCACATGAAGCCTAAAGGAGTTCCTGCCTTTGCTGAAACAGTTTGTTCTGGCTCTTTGCCTAAACATCAGCCAGGTGATTCTTTATGATAACTGTCTTGAGACAGAAAAACAATTTAATAGTGCTTATGTTTATTGAGACTGTTCTCCTTTCCCAGTAGGTTGTTAGGATTCCTTTGGCTTGTGGCTTCTCTTCGGTCTTTCCCAGAAACAAGAGTTTTCCTTAAGAGGAGAATTGTGAAGGGAACTTGATGAGTTTTTGAGACTCTTCCAACTTTCATGACAAGTGTTCTGTGTAATTGTGGATTTTATGTCAGGAATATGATTATAGCCAGCTTCCATTTTTTTGATATCTTGCTTGATTAAAAAACATAGTTCGCAATATATTTTTCATTTTTATTTAGGTTGAGCCAGAGTATTTTGATCTTCTGACAAATGGTGCAGCTGGTGATTTTGCAGCAGGATGTCTGAGGTGCTGGGGGATTTAAGTAAAAAAAGTTGTGTGAGGGGAGAGCTGGTTTATATTGCCTTGGTGTGTTGATTGGCTTGGTGAGATCATTGCAGCACTGTGGGAAGATGATGTACTCTTTGCCAGACTTGGCTTTGCAACCTTGCAAGCAGTGCAACCTTGGCTTTTTGTCTGAGAGACACAGAAGCTACACACAGAAACTTTTTGTCACAGTGAGGATGAGAATGAATGCACAGTGATGCAACTCTTGCTGGACACTGAGCCTTTATTCTCGCTGACAGATAAGTTCTCTGTGGATGGGAGCCCGTGTGTCGCCTGTGAGGTGCCTAGCCTCATGAATCCTGTCACTAAGCCTGCCACCACCACGTCTTTCAATGCTGCTGTGTCTGACATTCCCAGGAAACGCAAGGGAAGTGATTCTGATAACCAGTAAGTGAATCAAACCTCTGTGTCTCAACCAGAATCTGAGACATGCATCTGTTATTTGTGCAACGTGGTCACTGTCTTTCCTTTTCTCTTCTTTCCTCCTTTCTAATCCTCGTTCCTTTGTTTATTACCATTGTACTTACAATGTCTTCCAAATGTATTCTTTGACAGTCTCCAATTATTAAAAAAGGAAAAAAATAATCCTTACATCCAAGGGATATATGTAGGATTCTATAATGCCATTTCCTTGCCTGAAGTGTCTAGATAATGTGTCTCTAATGCTGAAATTTCAATCCTGATTTTTTAGTGGTTTTTTTCTCATTCTTTGCCTACTGGTAAAGACAAGTTCTTAAGTTTCTTGAAGTCTCCCAGGCACATACTAGAATTTTACCTTCAAGCATAAAACAAGATTACTGGTTAAGTTGTTTGATCTAGAATTGCTGCTTCAGTGACCAGAACAGCCATTTCCTTAAATGTGGAGACAGAGCTGTGACCTAAAAATGGGGACTGTCCTCTTGTGGTGCTCAGTCTTTTTAAGTGGGTTATACTTGGCTGCTGAGGTGACACCGTCAGCTGTTTTATTCTGTTCTGTAACTGCCAAACAGATGCCATTTAACTAAAAAAGTGAACTGTTCAAAGCTGTGTAAATCAGACAGAAGTAAGTGAGTGCCAGAAGGCACTACAATTATCTCGAAACTAGTGTGGAAAATCCTTGCTTAAAAGGTGGGGAATAGGAGATTTACACGTATTTGTGATTATTAAAGCAATTATCTTTAATCACTGCATCTTCCGTATGTAGTCCACTGATCTAGAATGTAGCCCTGTTGTGGATGTTGATGTAATTGTCAACTTGGAGATCATGATAAAGTGTATCATGTGGGTAACTGAAAACTCCAGCAGTATTTTAGTTTCTGGGGGGGAAAAAAGTGTCTCTATTCTTTTTCAGTAGCACTTACTGATTTTTACCTGTTCGGTAAAAGTGTTTGGTTCCTCAGTAATGTTTCCCTGAAGTTTGGATCTCTGATAAAAAGAAATTAATGTCCAAGTTGAAAAATTAATTGAAAAAGTACTGGCTTATAAGTAGTAATTAGGTTCTAAGACTAATGATCTTACTGAAAAGAACCAATCAAGTGGAGTTACTATTAAAATTTTTCTGTGATTTTGGTTTTTTTGGTCTATCAAAAAACCTGTTTACTGTGCTTCAAACTCCATTTTGCTTACTTTATGACCTGTTTCTGCAGGGGTGCTTCTGCAGTTGATGTTGATGGTGATCTTCAGAAAAGGTATTTCATGAAAGAATCCATTTCTGTTTTGAGTTCTGTGAACTTGTCACACTTTGCTGTTTAGCTGGATGAGCTGTGGGATTCCTTGAGGAGTGTTTCATCCCAGGGCAGGTCTGTGTACAGCACAAGGCAATAAGCGTCCAGCTAAGGAACAGGATGGACAGGTCCATCCAGTGTTAAGGGTTCCTGATAGTTCTAAGATGATGCTTTGCTTCCAGCTTTACCAAACTTGTTAGTATTGAAGTTTAGAATGGGAAGGAGTGAAAAGTACCTGTTCAACAAGAAGACTTAGGGAGGCGGAGGAAAGCTCTCATATTCTTCTAGAACTGGTGAATGTAAACATTTTTGTTTGGTTGTTTTAACCTTTTAAAGTGCTTTTTAAATTAGAACGTTAATAATTGTTAAAATAATGCTGTTACAATGTGGCTATGCAGCATAAGCAAACCTTTTGTGCAATAGATGTGCCAGGATTGTTGTTAATTACGATTATTTTGTTGCATTTTCTTTTTCTGTATCTGGATACCTTAATCAGGCAATATTTGTTTGTAAGTAGCCATGCAGTGTTTTTATAGAATAGACTGTTTAACTTGGAAGGGGCCTAGGATGATCATCCAGTCCAACAGCCTGAGCACTTCAGGGCTGACCAAAGGTTAAGGCGTGTTGTTGTGAAACACTGACAGGCCTAGGGCATTGACCACCTCTCCAGAAAGCCTGTTCCAGTGTTTCCCCACCTTCTTAGTACAGAAATGCTTCCCAATATCCAGTCTAGACCTCCCCTGCACAGCTTTGAACCATTCCCTTGTGTCCCATCCTTGGATACCTGGGAGAACAGCTCAGCACTTCTCTCTTCCCCTCTCAGGAAGCTGCAGAGAGCAAGGAGATGGCCTCAACCTCCTTTTCTGCAAACTAGACAAACCAGGAGTCCTTGGCTACTCCCCACAGGACATTCCTTATATCCCTTTCATCAGTTTTGTTGCCCTCCTCTGAATTCATTCAGGGACCTTCCCATCTTCACTGAACACCTTCTCACATTTTGGGGACCAGAAGTGCACACAATATTCAAGGTGAAGGCACACCAGCACTGAGGACAGCAGGATAATCACCTCTTTGCCCATCTGGTGTTTGATGAACCCAGGATGTGATTTTCCCTCTGACTGCCTTAAACTAGGCCTGCTGTCAGCCAGCACCTTCAGATCCCTTTTTGCAGAGAAGTCACTCTTTGGTACATAGCTTAAAGGGTAGTGTAAAAATCTTTCTTTGGGGTTAAATTGGTTGTTTCTTCATGGATTTTTTCCATGATGCTCATGATGGAAAGCATGACGAAAAAAACCTTCTTTTCTGCCTTTAAAACATTTGCTTCCATTTTAGAAGAAATGGAGAAGTGTATTTAATAAATCAATTGAGAAAATGGAGAAGAGTTTGTATTCTTTATTTTTTCTGATTAATGCCCATTCTGTCCTTTCTAGTACCAATTAAATATACCCACATGATAGCTACGCAGTGGAATTTCACCTTCTGTTCATGTAGTCAAAGTAGTTTTAATTTAGCTATTCATATTAGCAACACCACAGCTGTTAGGACAGAGGCTATAAAAATCCATCGAAGGCTGGGACTGATTGCTTGAGCAGCAAATTTGTGCTAGATTTTTTCCCCAAGTGATACTACTGAGAGAGAAAGAAAATTAATAGGGCATATGCTGCATTGCAGCTGGCCTGGCTCCTCCTTACCTCTTCTCTTATGGTCAGAGAATGTAAATTCAGTTGGAATTCACAGTCTATGGGTATTTCTGGTAAGTTTCTTTTAATATAGAAGGAAAATATTAGCTGTTGCTAACTTGTCTAAATCTGAACCAATTTCAATGAATTGAAGTCTTGGGGTGTTATGAGCAAACTTCCTCCTGTCCTTGGGTTTATAAGACTGTCTAGAAGATTGCTAGGTTCCAGTGAAATCCCAGATTCAGCATTGTTAATTTGGCTTCTGGGTCCTCACTGGGGTCAGTGCTCAGTTACAGGTAGCAGCACTTTTGGTGCCTTTCCTCAAGCTATAATCTCCAAGGATCCTCCCGCTTCTGTTTCCTCATGGGAGGCAGCTGCTACCTGCTTGGTCTTTCCTCTTGATCCTCATGGTACCAATGCCATTAATTCTTCACAAAGAGTGGGGAACAGCACAGTGGTCGTAGGGAAAGAAAAGCTCATTGCTCTTGTTTGAATCATCCTTTATAGTTTCCTGTTGCAGAGTGTTTATTCTGCTGCAGGCACTTAAGACAGTTTCATTTACAGTTTTATTACTTTATGACCTCCCAGTCATTGCTGTAGGGTATGGGAAATAGCTTTGATTTTTTTTTTGGTTTGTTTTTATTAAAATATAAATTAGGATAGCTGATTTTATAATTTGACAATAAGATATTAGAAAGAAAAACATAAATAGATAATTTCTCATATAAAATTTTCAACAAAAAATAAAATCAAGTCTAGTCTTAAGTTATTTGAATGGTCCAATAATGTTGTTGTCTCCTGAATGAAAAAGGCCCCATAATTATGAACTATTCCTTTAATATGTTCACACAACTGTGAATATTTCCAATTGTGCACTGGTCTCTTTCTGTTATGCATCACTTACTAGGCTAGTTACGGTTTCCAAATTTTCTGGGTTTGCTTTTGTTGGAGCCACAGTTCATTTGTAGCATTTTCTATCTTTAAAATTTGTGGGAGGAAAGAAGTACTTAGTATTAAATATGTAATGTAAAGCTCTGTATCTTGTTTTTTCTAGGAGTGAAGATGAAGAACATGTTAAAGTAAAAGACTTCAGGTACTAGTTTTCAAAATAAGTACTTTTTGCTAGTGAATACTGAGATTGACAATAGTAAAATATGAGTTTGTCAGTAGCATTCATTAAAACTATCAAATATTTAACAGGATGCTTTTCCTTTTTCCTGCTAAATGTATAATAATTTTTAAAGCCTCCTTGAGGATTTTATATGCTAATAATTTTGATAAAAGTTGCTGCAGGGTATCTCAGATGGTTTAGCAAAAGCATAAGATTGGTGTTTTTAAGGTGATAATTAAATGCAGTGCACCCAAGACATGTGTTAGGGGCTGATCCTTCATCTGTATGAATTTGAGAATTGTTTTCTCTAGATTTCTATGCTTCTGGAGGTATTTAGAATTTATTCCACAGGGAAGTGGATTTGGCTAAAGCATAACAAAGATTTGTCATTCTAGAACAAGCTTTTGTATAGGGAATTATTCAAGTTTTGCCATTGAATTTCGAATTCATATAAACTGAAATTCACCTAGAGCACTTGGAAGATTTGAAATGTTGTGTGACCACAGTTCAGCCAAACAAATACTTTAAACTACAGACAAATCACGTAGTAAAAGCAGAGCTGTGCTGTAAAGTCGATTTAAAAATAAGTCTTTCATTTTTCCTGTGAGCAGAGGTGTCAGACCAGAAATACATAATTCACTCAGCATGCTGTCAGAAGTATTATTTTTATAATATGCTAGCTAGTAATTATGAAGCATTCCTGTAATTGAAACAAAATTAAAGAAACTAAAATATTCCAAGATATTTTTACAGTTTCACTTCAAAATTACTTTTTCTTCACAGAGTATCCCAGATTGCTCTATAAGATTGTTGTACATTGCTTCAATGGCTTTTACATGGTATTTTTAACTTTTTTCCCTTACTTTTTGGTGCATTAGTTGGAGGGAAAAAGAATCAGTACAAAGGTCTCTGGAGGTTTGCTTATCAGTTATCTCCTTTGAGTATTTCTTGTCTCAAGCTTATCATGGAACCTGCTTTTCTCCCTTCACCTTTGTGGCTGGGGCAAGCAACAGAAGGCTTTTTCAATCATCCAGTCATCCACAGAATTTCTGCACCCACCTGTTCAGTTTTTTATACTCCTTATTGACTCTCAGAGATGTGGAACGTTGTTCCCTTTCCTGAAGTGCTTGTATCCGTCTTCCTGAGTTTTGCAGTTCAAGGAACATACACAGGATACTACTTCATTGTTCCTACCTGACATAAAGGAAGAGTTGGGTGAACCCATAGATCTGAGCATAACTCAAAAAATTAAATCTAAAAAAAGGCTTTTGAGAGAAAAAAGCTGAGTGCTTGGCAGAATGACCCAGAATGATGTGAGGTGAAGGCATTAAATCAAAAAATAAATTTAAAAAAAATTAAAATAGTAGTCGGGTAGATCTTTAAAACTGTACTTTGTTCTTTCTCAACAGGTCAGGTGTAGGTAACTTTATTACCTTTAATAGCTCCTGCTATTGCAGCATATACTGTTGGAGAAGTTTTGGAGATCAATTAACCAAAACTTACTCCCTTGTTTTGCATAACTATACTACTGTGCTTGGCCTCAATCAGAAAGAAAAATAATTTGGGTTCTAATTTAGTGGGTGGCTTGTCTTCTGGATAAGGAAGAAGAGAGTGGACTTTCCTTGATCTGCTGGAGGATGTAAGAGAGGAGGAGATGGGCTGAAAAGCTGATATAGTGTACTAGAAAGTAAAGAAAAGGTGACCTGAGCTATAAATGCACTTGTCATGTGCTCTAGAAAGAGTTTTCTGATGAAAGCTGACTAAGAAGAGAAGCTCTTCTGTGACTGAGTTCTTGACAGGCTTACCAAGAGATGAAACCTGAGACTGCTTTTGTACCACCTTATCAGGAAAGGGAAAGCTTTCTGAAATACTTCTGGTAAATTACATGAGGCACAGCTTTATCTTTCTGTTTCCACTCTATCTCTTAGAAGCATGTGTAAAAGTAATGTTTATTGCTGTGGGGCTTTTTAAAAGGCAGCAGAACAACCCATCTTAGTTACACAGGCCAGGCAGTGGTGGGAGCAGGAATGTCTTTCATTGAGTCCCAATGACATCAAGAGTTCTCTGGGATACACTGAGGCGTCCAAGTCATCACTTGCATGGCAGGAAGGTCAGAAGAAGAGTTTGGCTTTTATAAATCTTTATAACCTCTTGTTCCTGCCAAATATAATCAAATTGTTGCTTGAGATATCTCTTCTCCTCAGTATTTCATATCATTATTGGGACCATTTAGTCTTTGTTGAAGTGAATCCAATTCAATTGTCCAATACAAGTAGCATATGAAAAACTGTTTCAGTGCAGTAGTACTGGTGATAGTTCCATCCCCAAAATGGAATTGAATATTATGGGGAAAATCATGTGCTCTACATCACTCTTTAAAAATAATTTTTCTTCTTAGAGAGGCTCACAGTCAAACAGAGAAAAGAAGAAGAGACAAAATGAATAATTTGATAGAGGAATTGTCGGCAATGATACCACAGTGCAATCCCATGGCCCGAAAGCTGGACAAACTCACAGTGCTACGGATGGCTGTGCAGCATTTGAAGTCTTTAAAAGGTGAGTTTAGGGAATTTCATCCTGTAAATCCTTGTTCTAGTAGGAGTTAGAGTGTGTATCTTCCTGGATTTTAAATAAATCATGAGTATGTTATTTTACATTTCCTTACTGTATGTAGTTCCAAGTCTGCTCCTTTTTTAAATGTACATGGCTGTAGCTGTCAGGACTTAATTTAAATTTTTTTCTTAGAATAGCAGAAAAAAAGCCACCCTTCATTGTCCTCTATTTTCTGTCTGCTCAGGGCATGCCTTGCTCTTGGGTCACTCCTTGATTCTTTTTAGAAAGTACAGGAATAAAAAGGCAAGTTGCCAGAAACATACTTTTAACAAAATGGTCAATGATTTTGATTACATTAAAGCTTTAAAAACCCTCACATGTTAGAGAGTAGCAAGAAACAGAAATTTCTGATAGCCTCAGTCAACAAGCAAAGCAAATCATGGGTTTTAGGGAATGGTTTAGTTTGGGGTCAACTCTGGAAATATTCTTTGCTCTCCTTTTGCTATTGTTAGGTTTTGGGATTTTTTTTTTCCTCCCCCCCAAAAATATATCCAAGTACAAGTTGCAAATTGCATAGTCTTTATCAGTTGCACACAATATTTGGGGGATTTGGCACCACTGTTTCAAAATAATAATTTGGTTAACTCTAAGCAAAGATCAAAGACCCTCTGCATTGCACAACCCACTGATATGAATAAACACGTCTAATGAGAACCCAGTTTGTTTTGGGTTAAAGAAGTATAGAAAATTAATTATGTTGATACCTTGACTGTAATAGAATCATAGAATGGCTCAGGTGTAAAGGGTTTTGAGGGTTTTCTAAAGGCCCAAGCAGACTGAGAATTTTGCATGGAGAAATAATGTGACAAACCAGCAGGACAGTAACTGCCCTTAGAGCTTAAACAAGAAATCTTAAGCTCAAGCATATATATTTTAACAACAGGATGTGAAAACTGGACTTACCCAGCAATAAATAACAACATAATTATAATAAATAAATAAAAACAATAAAGCTGTATTTACCTTAAAACAAATGGTTTAAGAAAATACAAGATACTATGTGGAGTCATAGTGAAGGATGAAATTGGCTGAAATGTTCAACTGTTACAAAAAATGTAACAAGAAAAAAATAAAAGTTTAATGGATAGAAGTGTAATGGACAAAAGTCATAGAGTACTTGCCATGGGTGCTGGAACAGTACATGCAGTGAGTCAATCTTACTATATTTAGTGACACATTTGATTTAGCTAAGATAGTCTAGTTTTTTGATTGCTGGCTTTACAGTATTAATGAAGCATAATTGATGCCAAAAGATAGTTGATAATATTGGAATTACTCTATTTCAGCAAAGAGATTTTAGTTAAGAGGTCTGAAATATACCTATGAATAGTTTCTAGAAAATTCAGTTCGCATAATACCATTTCTCTAGCAGTACATTAATGATTTCTGAACAGAAGTTTCCTTGATTTATGTTAATAAAGGGAAGGAAATAAAACAGTTATGTGTCTGTTTTCATTACCAGTATATGTTTGAGACTTTTTTAATTTTATTTTTAGAATTTCTAGAAACTTGAATTATTTTTTAATTCAGTTGGTGGAGTCATAGAGAAAAACTCTGAAAGACATAACAAGTATGACTCCGCTAAAAGTGAATTTAAAATATAACTTTTGACATGATCTCTGTGAATTATCCATTTTACAGGTTCCAGCAGCTCCTACTCAGAAGTCCAGTATAAACCTTCATTTTTGAAGGATGATGAACTGCGACAGTTAATTCTTAGAGTAAGTGGTAGGAAACTGTCAGATAAATCAGGTCCTTGTTGAAGCTTGAGTTTTTAGTTGGACAATGCTTTTTCTCCTATCTTTTCCTTCAGGCAAGTGTCTTGTACTGATTTTTAAACTCAGTGTACTACCCTGGCTTTCATGAAGGAGTGCAGAGATGGTTTGGGAGTATGGTAGGCAGCAGCCCTGGAAGGGACAATAATCTGTGTACAGTCTTAATACAACCATTCTTAAAATCTTCATGGAGCTGCAGAGAATGCTGCCAATTTTGCAGGAACATCCTCACAGCTGTTGGTTCTCCTTCATGTACATTTTTAAAGATGTACTTAAAAAAAGGTGCAGAAGATAACTGGAGTAAAACCTTCCCACTTGTTTACACTCCTCATCATAACCCACACACCTCTTTCACAGCTAAGTTTGTGGATTTTTTTCTTTGCTGCAATAATACTTTGCCAAGATCTCTAAATGGCTCCCCGAAGAAGCTGTTTTGTAGCTGGACTTTTGCCAAAGCTGTGTTTAAGAAATTTTAGCTGTGTGTGGTTGAAGGCCTCATTTGGTCCTTGCAATCTTAATTGCTTCTTGTATAGAATCACAGACTAGCCTGAGTTGGAAGAGACCTCAAAGTTCATCCCATTCCAACCCCTTCCATGGGCAGGGACACCTTCCTCTGAGCAACACCAGGTTGCCCATCCAACCTGGCCTTGGAAACTTCCACAGATGGAGCAGCCACAACTTCTTTGGGCAATCTGTGGTAGGGCTTCAGCACCCTCACAGGGAAGAATTTCTTCCTAATATCCAATCCAAACCCACTCTCTGTCAGTGTGAAGCCATTCCCCCTTGTCACTCTCTAGCTTTCTTGTAGTTAATTTTAAAAATCAAGTTTAAAAGTGTTTTTCCTTGTAGTAATTAATATTCATTGTTTATTTTAATTGTGTGTTTTTAAAGACAGTGTCTTTATGCTTTCAGGCTGCAGATGGATTCCTGTTTGTGGTTGGATGCAACAGAGGAAAAATTCTATTTGTCTCTGAATCAGTTTGCAAAATACTTAATTATGATCAGGTGGTTATTGTTTTTTGTTTGCTTTTACCTTGCATTTTCTCAGGAATTTAAAAACTCTTATATTTTATTCTATATTACATCAAACCTGTCCTTGTGTATCATTTCTTGGAAATTATTTGATTTAACCTTGCTCAGAGTAAAGCTGAATATCCTCTAAGAAAGTATGTGCAAGTACATCAGTGTTCCCAACCTGAGGAACAGCGCCCGATTTCAGCTGATTATCCTTAAGAAAACTGCCAGGCTGAGAGGAAGGGATAATTTGAAGATGTCCTAATTTCTGTGTGCAAGAGATTTTTCTTTCACATACCAAAGTGATTTTGGGGATTTTTTTAGGCAAAGGAAAACGGGCAATTTAGTAGTGGAAGTTAAATAAAGCCTTCCCTGGTGATGCCTTTATGCTCAGATGCACCACATAACACATCATCCCCAATAACTATCCAAGTGTGTACCCTTAACCTGAAAGAAACTAAATGGGAGTCAGCTTTGCCTGTTGAATAAGGGAAATTGGAACAATAGAAGTGCCTTCCATTACTTGGTGTTTAACATGATGGGCATTTACCATAAGTAATCAAGAGATTATAATTTGTTCTTGTGTCAACGACTTCTGTTTCACAAACAGAGGCTAAAACAGTTAGTGCTGCCATCTGCCTACTTTTAAAACCATTTGTGCTATCTTCATTTTCTTTATAAATGTATAGATAACCGATCTGAACTTTTTCCATAGATTTTTTTTTTTAAGTGCAAAACTATCATTTTTAATTAAAGTGAAATGAATCATCCTAGGGGAATAAACATAAAGCAGAGTTTCTGTTTGTTGTTTTTGTTTTGTTTTTTTAACTTCTACATTGATTTTGTTCAAGAACTAAAAGTGCTTTTGTGGAGTCACTCATGCTAGACATACCTACTTCCAGACCCTTAAGATCTCCCCTGTTCAAGATAAGGAGATTCAGAGGACATGACTGACTTTAAAAAAACCCATGCATTTATTAGCTTATTTGGGAGTTGTTCTAGGTTCTGAATTCCATGCTGCATCTTAATCTGGTTTGTTATACCTGTATGTTTTGGCAATGCTGCTGTTAGGCTGTCTCAGCAGCACTCAGCATTTTTTCATTGTGTTAGGATTAAATGGGGTCTGAGAAAAAGCAGGAGACTGGGTGTTTATCATGAGTTTGAGTCTAGAGCAGAGCTTGTCAACACAGCTCTTTTCTATCCTTTGATTTGGCTGCTGTGCTGAAGGTAAGCAGTGGAAAACCCAAACCAGCCCACTTCTGTGAGAATTCCTGTTCCAAAAGAAAGTGGTGCAGCAGGTCAGTTACTTGGAATGAACAGAGTGAGCAGGTAGAAGGAATCTCAGCTGGAGAGATCCCTGTAAATACCCTTTGCTAAGGAGTGTTGTGATGAGCTGAGCCCTGCTTCCAGCCTGCTCCTGGCTCAGTGGTGCCAGTTTGTCCAACCAAATTAGAGCTTAGAGTTAGATAGTTGAATATTTCATCCTCCTTCCTATTTCTTCCCTCCTTCCCCAATAATGTGAGAGTGGAGTTACTTTGTGCATAACCTTCTTTGGCTAGGACCAGGAATTGCATCATTTACATAAACAAAGCATTTGGTTGTACAGAACTTGTTTAATCTCAGAACTAAATCAGCTGATTTTCAAAGGGAAGTAACAAACTATGTTTTAAAATAAAGATTATATTAAACAATGACAAATGAGATGTAAGACAAAATATTGATGTTTGGAGTAACGTGATACTGACTTTTTCTTTAGCGGTGTAGACAATTTAACGAGATCAGTAATGTGTGGGCTCCTGTTCCAATATGATATGGTTCTCATATACTTTTTGTTTTTGTTGGTTTATGTGTTTTTTTAATAGGCCAGTTTGATAGGACAAAGTTTATTTGATTACTTACATCCAAAAGATGTTGCAAAAGTTAAGGAGCAACTTTCTTCATCGGACGTCTCACCTAGGGAGAAGCTCATAGATGGCAAAAGTAAGTCAGAGCTGGATGTGCTCAGATTTTTTGAAGAGATGTTAATAAATCTAATTATTAGTCAGGATGTATTCAGATGTTTGTATGGATGTATGGATGAAAAAACCTGAGGTATTTCTATGAAACAAACATTTGAATGCATATCTGGTGCTTGAAATGCATTTAGAGTTGAAAAGCTAGCCCAAAAAAGACTGATTTTAGATCATAAGAATTACTGAAATTCTCTTAAATTATTCAAATCACTGTTAGACATTATTCCTACCAGCATGCTACTTTTTTTTCTTGTATTTGCTAGATCTTGTCAATACAAACGACCTGATGTAGTCGAACATGGGATAAAATACTTCAATATCAAGAATCCCTGTCTCCTCTGAAAATGCTAAGTGTCAATCCCAATGTAACCAAACCTTCTTTAGTTTACAGTTGTTTCTAATAAGGAAAGAATTGTGTGCTATGGAGCTAATGCCTATTCTATAGCTGGCTTTTACAAGCATCTTTGCAGTTCTTCCTTGTACCAAAAGCAAGGTGAAAATTTATAAAGCATCTGTAGTAAAATTCTATTGAGACTATCAAGTAGGGCTTAAAAAGAGTTTAGTGGTTCTTTCTAATTTTGGAATCTGTGTCAATCATGTTTTCTTTGCCCTATTTAAACTAAAGACTTTTTGAATTGTAAGGACCAGATTTAGGCAACTAAACAGTAAGGACTATGTCCTGGGAGGTAAATGCAGAAAGCATCTTGTTTTCTAGAGTTATTGCTTGGTTGTGGATTTTTTTAACTGCTTTACTAAATCTTCGTAAGCTGGCTTGCGAGTACACACAGATTTCCAAGCTGGACCTGCTCGGCTGAACTCTGGTGCTCGACGTTCCTTCTTCTGTCGGATAAAGTGTAGCAGGACCACAGTCAAAGAGGAGGAGTGTTTGCCCAATCCAAAGAAGAAAGGTATTCAAAGAGTGGAGATGAAGTGAGGGCTTTCTCTCTTGAAACTTGTTTAAATTCTGAGTCACTAATGACTTTCTAGTTCCTACTGATCTCACCAAGTAGCTGTAGAGCAGTGCAAATATGAACCAGGGACACCTTTTGAAAAACAGTCTAATTATACTCTTTCTCCTCCCAGTACCCTCCTGGAAAGAGGGAGGAGGGAGCCTGAGGTACAATGGCTCTGTAGGAGCATGTGGTCTCTTGTGGTCAAATTTGAGATGTCTCAGGGAAATATTTGAAAGATCTGGAGCAGATCGGAAGAATGAAACTAAGTAACTTAATGTCTTGAAGGTAACTGAGTAAACAAAGCCTGCAAACTCTACTATTTTGAAGGGAAAAAAGCAAGTAAACCAACTTTATTTTCTGATTTACTTTTTGTGTTGTGTGTATTTAAAAGAATGAATTTTCCTTTTTTTCCCCTTTTCATAGTAAAGTTAATTTATTATATTCCACTTATTTTCCCAGTAATTTTATTTTAGTTAATTTTTTGGTATGCCCATAGAACAGTATAATCTTGTCAAGTATAATCTTGTCAAGTGAAAATTTAAATTTCAATTTAAAAATGCAATTTCCAGCTTTTGTTTTAATATCTTAGTACTGATTTTTGCAAAGGTGTGCTGAAATTGTTTGCTCCTGAAAAAAAATCCTCCGAGTTCTGTTTTTCAATGTAACCTGTTACTGTTGAGATACACCACAAATTTTGAGAGGCCCATGATTGTAAGTAAATAGAATTTGGTATCCCTTGATGTGTCAGATAACTCAGTGAGATAAGGATTTACCTTCTGTAAATGTTTCTTGGGAAAGCAGTTTTGAGGAAAGGCACCTGAGCAACTCTTACAAAATCATAGAGGGATAATTCAGTTTCTCATTTTGCAGAGTTGATCTGTGTTTTTTGTAATAGAGAGGAAAATCAAAGCAATGGAAAGCATCCTGTTCAGCATAGAGATGTCAAGAATGCTTTGGCATTTTTTTGGAAAGACAGCTACTGTAGGACACATAATGTCAAACCTTGATGCTTATGAGGATGTTTGCATGTTACTTAGAGAGCAAAAAGGGATGAATGACATTGTATGCTGGAATTTAAGATATCTGGAATATTTGTATTCCCATAAAACTTCAGAAACCGGAGACAAATAGAAAGTAAGCTGGGTTTGGGTTGTTCTTGACTGATTCTTTCAACAACTGCAGTGAGTGGATGTTCAGATCATTGTGCTCACCAGAGGTAAATTGATTTGGAAGCTACAGAGGACCTCAGGGTAATTTTAATTCATAATCCATATGAAACTATATAAAACCAAAGTGATCTGTGGGTTATTGCTTTCTTTTCTGTCTAACTTTGTGTTTGAACTGCCATATCTTACATAGGGTTAGAAGCTTTCTCTGCAGGTAAGCCCAAATTGAACAAAACAAAATTAATTGAAAAATAGTCTGTAAAACGATCTATAGCTTTGTGCAGGTGGTGTAGGTAAGCGTGAAATATAGTTTCTGGTCTCACAGCCAACAGAATAAAATAAATAGTTTGGTTTACTCTTTGAACAATAACTGCTTCTTATTTAATTTCTTTCTATTAGATCACAGAAAATACTGCACCATTCACTGTACTGGGTATTTGAAGAACTGGCGTCCTTATGAGGTGGGAGTAGAAGAGGAAAATGATGTAGAAAAGGACAGTAGTAACTTTAACTGTCTTGTTGCAATTGGGAGGTTACACCCTTATATTGTTCCACAAAAGAGTGGAGAGATAAAAGTCAAAGCAACAGAATTTGTTACACGATTTGCCATGGATGGAAAATTTGTTTATGTAGATCAGCGGTAAGCATTTTGTTCTTTAATGAAGAGAAATGACACAACTGTTTCCATTTTCTGATACTCTGTCAAAACTCTAATTTCTCCAGCAGGGTAGAAGTTCTAATTTGAATTCTCAATTTTTGAGAATTCTCAAAAATCTTAATTTTCAGAATGTTTTTCTGCTCTACACAAGAAGCAGTTAATTCTTAAACTATATGTAATTGGGCTTTGTTTTTTGTCAAATAATACATAATGTATAGAAGTGTATTGTCCTATAGAAAATAGACTCATTCATAAAGAAAAATCTCAAGTTAGAGCTTCGTAGCTCTCCACGACTGAAGTAATAATCCTTTAATCAAAAGTTATTACTTCTGAGAGTCTTACTATTTGTAACAGATGCATTCTATCTAAATGAGGTACCAAATTACTTTATTAGAAGTGAGAACTAAGTTCCCATTTTCTGTACTTTCTGAACCAGACTTTTATTTGTTGTAGAGACTTAGTTACCACTTTGCATTTTGAATTTCATTGTCACTGGAAATGTTACTGCTTTCAGTCTTTTCTTTCAACTAAAAGTGTAAGTTTAGAACTAATTCCTTTGAGTGGAAGAGTAAAATTCAACTGCTGAGTTTTTTTATTGACTCTTATGGGTGACCAGTACTGTGACTGGCTAAGGGGCAACCACTAAAAGGAAGTATTTCGTGTGTACATGTAGTTTGCATGTTTAAACACTTACTTTACCTTTGAATTGTCATTCATTGCAAAGGGATAATTTACTGTGAAAAATATTTCCAGTTCTTTTAGAGCTGTACTAATGCTATATTTTTCCCCAAACACGAACACGGGCATCTGTTTGTTTAAATATTAATGTTCTGCTTTACTGATAATGAAGAAAACCGCTTTGAATCCACTGTAGTTCACGTTTTTATTTCTAACAGTGCAACAGCAATTTTAGGGTATCTGCCACAAGAGCTTCTAGGAACTTCTTGTTATGAGTACTGCCATCAAGATGATCACAATCACCTAGCTGAAAAGCACAAAGAAGGTACAAAATAGTTGGTCCTCCCAGACTACTTATAGCTACGTGTAACTGCAAGTGAAAATACTACAAACCCAAACCTCCCAACCTCAGCATTGCCCTTTGTGATGTCTGTGTTAAGACAAGCCTGTGTAAGGCTTGTAATAAAAGCAAGGAGAAACTTGTGTCATCTTGGCTGCTGGTGCAGGGCCTTAATTGTGGGGGAACCATGTCAGAATATCCAAACCCTCTGCTTCCATTCTTTGTAAGGAAGAGGAAGGAATCCTGAAGAGCAGATGTGTCTGACAACATAATTAAAGACATGAGTTAAAGCTCACCAAGTCATGAGTCTCCTAGTGGTTTGCAGAAACATAGTATTTGCTTTATAGTGTAACATTTATGACCCTGCTGAAATGATATAATTTGATTATAGAACAAGTCCCATTTTGTTCTGGCATGTTATTCTAAGTCTGGCCAACAGAAACCTTTTGGTTTTATGATGCTATAAAACAGATTTATTATTTCTAACTTTACCTTTCTAAGCTTAAATACGATGATTATAACTTTCCTTTTCTTATCTAGTGTTGCAGAATAAAGAAAAAGTATTTACAAATTCCTACAAATTTAGAGCAAAAGATGGGACTTTCATTACTTTAAAGAGTCAGTGGTTTAGTTTCATGAATCCTTGGACCAAAGAGCTGGAGTACATTGTCTCAAACAACACTGTGATATTGTAAGTAATTTATATGACTATTTATTTTTTGTCAGTTACTACTACCAGAAAATAACATGCTTAGAAAGCAGAACAAGGCTAGAAAACATCGACCCTGCACAAAAAAGGACTGAACAACCTGGACAAGCATCTTTTTTGCATTTGCAGCTATTTTTGTTTCAGGCCTAAGTTGTGGATTTGACTCTGAAAACTGCTGTTTCCCATTCAGAAAAAATGAGGTGGAACAGTTTCTTTTTAAAGAAGGAAGGGAAAGATCTTTAAGAAAAGTAGGTTTGAATAAATGGAACTGTCAAGTTAATTCTGCTTTTCCTTCTAATCTTTGCAACCCTCTGTGTGTCAGTTGACCCAATTCCAAGTGCTGCCCTGCCCCCAGATTTCAGAAGGTGGAGAAGCAGAATTGATATATGGTGGAAATGCAAGGCAGGACAGAAAGATCCTCTCCAAATTGATTGCAAGGGTGAGCCTGGGGAACAGTAAATGTGTGCGTTTAATTCTTCTTTTTATTTGTAGTTCTTTTTCATTCTCTGCACCTTGCAGTGGAGCTGTAATTGGGATTGTTCCATTGCCACTGAGGATCTTTGCCAATGATTCGGGTT
The DNA here is from genome assembly GCA_013399455.1 of Anthoscopus minutus. Classification (NCBI taxonomy): domain Eukaryota; kingdom Metazoa; phylum Chordata; class Aves; order Passeriformes; family Paridae; genus Anthoscopus; species Anthoscopus minutus. The sequence goes on from VWYI01018021.1 coordinate 112,766, forward strand.
TTGAGCGGGGACAGAGGGGATTTTATTTCCATCAAACAAAGTCGTCAAGGGAGCCTTTTGCCCACCCTGTATCTGGTTCATACCTTGAGTCAACATCACCCACCTCTTTTGCCCATGTCCTTTTTCCCCAAGAAGACAGAAGAGCAGTTCAGACAATCTGTGCCAGTAGCCCTAGGACATGTTTTTGCCTGTCCTGGAGATGTGGGCATGTGGGAGGGAAGGAGGGCGGCAGCTGCTGACACAAGGCAGCCACTGACCTGTCCTTCTTCCTGGTTACCTGGTTACCTGATTAGCTGGTTTCCCTCCTAACACTAAAAATGACAGCCCTATTCCCTTGTCATGGAACACAGACAACCCTGCTGGCTTTCTTCTTCACTTGGAGAGGAAGTGGAAATTAGTATTTCACTCACTGCTCAGAAACATTACAAAGAATTGAACATGGAAATATGTGAGGAATATCTTACATTTTCCTAGTTTGAGGATGTTAGCTTTGGTTCTGTGTAAAGTATTATTGAAATTAAACATAAATATATGCTGGATTTTGCTCTTAAAAAAAACCAAACTGCTGGCTTTTTGTGGTTTGTTTTGGATTTTTTTCATTTCTTTAAATTTCAGAGGTCATAAGGAATCAGCTGAAGAAGAGGTCCTCTACAGTTCCCAACCTGCAGAAGGCAAGTGTCACTTCTTACAATTATCACAGCTGCATCTCCTGACCAGTCAGTTTAGATTTATCTAGTCCAGGTATTTTCTTATTCTAGTTGTGTGCAAGGATTGTTTTTTTTAAAGCTAATTCTTTTTCAGTGTCTAGTTACTTTCAGAGTCTTAATTGATACAATTCAGAGAACTCTGAAAAGAAGTGTATATAACCTACTTTTAATTTCCATCAGCTTCTGTTAGAAATGGGGGTTTGGTTGGCAGTATATTGTGCTTCTGTCACAGACCTTTCATATTTTGCCTTATTTTCTGAACAGATGCAATTGTGCTGAGTTTATCTATAAAGTACTGGGCAATACTGATACAGAACATATTTTGTTATTATTTTTCTGCTATGCACAGATTCTGCTTTCTGCATGCTGTTCTATCATCTTGCTGTCAAAGCTTTATATTTGCTTTTCAAAATGTTCTTTCAATAACTCATTTCAGTTGGTGAGAAATCCAAGGGATTTTTTTACTCATGTTCTTTGCAATGTCTGTGAGAGACACTGGAGGTGGCAGTGATTAAATTTATTTCACTACTGGAGAACAATTTTTACGAACAAATTATTCATTTTTTATTGCAACACCCTCTGCCGTGAATCAGTATTTAGAGGAATATAATTTCTGAATAAATATATGAAAATATATACTTATATAGTGTATATATAAAAGTATGTCTAGAACAAAAGCTGCTTTAAAATGCATCCTTGCTCTGCACTGAAACTTCTCTGGATTTAAGGGTTTTTTTGGGCTTTTTTAATCTCCAGATGCTGTAAAACAGTCTTTAGTAAGTGTACCTGGAATGTCCTCTGGAACAGTTCTTGGTGCTGGAAGTATAGGAACCGAAATTGCAAATGAAATATTAGAATTACAAAGGTAATACATGCGTAACATCATCATTAGGCTTTTAAGTGAAGATAGGGACAAGGAATATATCATCATGTGAGGGTTGCTCCAGTTTCACTTTTACTGTATTATATGTATAACATTTTTTAGGTTGAGCAATAGCATTATGAGATACCATTTTAATTAATGGTCTTATGCCTGGCAGAGCACATCACTGTGCCAGTGATTCAACAGAGAGAGAAAAGTGTGCTCAGTGAATTGTGGCCTGTGGCCCCTTGTCTGATCCCTTCTCTGTTTTCTGCTACCAAAACTTGGAGCAGGATAATTTAGAATCTTCAGGAGAATTCAAGACATTATTGTTTCAAATTATCAGACTCATGTTTTGTCACTGGGGAGGTCTGGTGGGTTCTGCACCACACAGTCTGTTTTCAGTGTTTGATTAATGTGATCTGGTAAATCTACTAAACATATGCAATTTTAGGTTGCATTCTTCACCCTCTGGAGGGTTGAGTCCATCACATCTCCTCAGAAAGTCACCCTCTCCAGCTTTAACTATAAACTGCAGCAATGTGAGTATGTCCCTGCCTGTAAAAAGCCAAACTGAAAAGGTTAATGTCAGCTCAAAACCTATGTTTGAGCCAAATTGCCCTGATTTGTTTTTGTGAGAGAATGTGTGCTTTTAATCTTAATGTTTTTGAAGAGACTTTAAAAAAAATTGGTACTGTTTCGAAATGTTTAAAATCATGACTTTGAAGGTATTTCATTACTCTTCTAAAGATGGATAGTTATGCTAATCTAGTAGTGCTTGTAAATCTACTAGTGCTTGTAGCACCACAAACTATAGCTAATACAGTTACTGCCCATAGCTATGGAATAATTAACACACTTTCTTACCTAAATATGTTGTATGTTTTGTACTGGACACTGCATGAACAAACTTCTCTAATAGCTCTTCTCTGAATGCAAATTTATTTCCTGTTAAAAACAGTTTATCTTTTCACTGCAATTCTCATTTCCTATGAAAAACCCACTATCCTGGTCCAGGAACTGCTTTGACTTCCCCTTTTTTTTTATGATCTGTTCTCCCCTGTGTTACCATAGATCTTTCTCTGTAAGAGTTGTTTGATTTATATGCTGAACTCTCTAAATCATGTAATGTCTCATCATAAGGATAATTTCATCATATTCATTGAAGATTTTTCTTAATTCTGGGCTTTGGTATCCCATTTGTTCCTAAAATACTTTCAGAAAGCATTTCACCTTTAATTTCCTAGTAGACTGTACAATCTGGCAATCCTAGGAATCTCTTCTGCTAAATTACATGTATGTGTTAAATAAAACAAGGATCAGGAAAAAAATTATCTTTTTTTTTTGGGTTAGAATGACTTCCATTTCTATTGTTACGATCAATATAGTTTAATGCGTATAGAACCTAGGAGGTATGAGGGCTTTTTTAATCTCCTAACTGGAACGTTTTGACAGTGACAAACATGAGGACACTGGGAATTTGTAGTTTATGGTAGGAGATGTGGAAATTGCAAACCAGTATTGGTGCTGGATTTATTTACTGAACACAGAGTTAGACCCTCGAACAGTGTGATTACTGTGAAATACCTTTGACAGCTGTGTAAGTCACAGCTTTTATTTAAGCCAGGTCTAGTGCTATATGAACTTCTCAAAAATGTGTTTCTAAATGCAAAATATCTGTCTGATTATGTGTATTTTTCACTTTCTCTATTTAGGTCTTAATAATTTGACAGCAATCTACAATGCTTCTGTAATGGAATATTTGTGCCTAAATTTAGGATCTAATTCTGTCCTTTCTACCAATTCTGCTCTTTCAGGTGCCAAATAAAGAGTTGATTCAGTTATGTCCTTCAGAAACAGGAGCTCTAGAGAATTCAGAACAAATCCAGGGTGCTATTCCGTTTCCCAGTAATGAACCTCTCCTCAGTAAGATCTATTTCTCTTGGGGATACTCTGGGAGTTGCAAGGGCTGACATTTCTGATCAATGGTGTCATTTCTGAGTGCACCACTTTACAACCATGTAAATGTTAGGAGATTTGGCTGGCTGACTGTCTGAAGATGAGAGCATTCTGAAAACAGATATGTTACTGCTGCAAGGCAAACAGCAAAATATCTCATGACAAAAGACAACATCTGTAACTAAAGTTTACCATTACATTCTTAGACTTTTCATGAGGCACTTTACTGTTCTCTCTCCAGGACAGAGATGGGGAGGGAAAAGTATTTCATCGCAATGTCAGGGAACTTCTTTTAATTTGTGAATTATTGCCCTTTAGCACTTTACCTCATTCTTAGCTGCAAGCTGGGAGTAGTGGATACATAGGACTGCTCAAAACGGTTCAGTAAGAAATTTTTTTTGTCTTTCCCTTTTTAAGTTTGTCTGGATACAGGATTCTCTGGCCCTGTAAGAGCAAAATGACACTGCATTATGTTTAATATAAAAGGCAAAATGCTGTAAAAGCCATGTTTATGCAGATCTATGTTTCAGCTCTTAGAAACTTTTCCATCTCCTTCTTCTGCCTCATTTACCTAGGATTTATTTGTTTATTTATAATCTACAGCTTTCTTCAAGATGAACTATGAGCCTTTTCAAAAAAATTTTAAAACCTCAAACCCTGACAACCCCAAACCCTGACCAACCAACCAAAAAAGAAAAACATTGAAGAAGGAACACAGAGGGAAAAAAGCTAATCCTCTAATGAGTGTTTGGGAAAAAATCATTAAAAACAACCGCAACAACACAGAACAAGGAGTAATGGTTTTAAAGCAAAAGGGAGTCATGTTAGGGTTTTTTTTTTTAATAGAAATATTTGCCTTTACTTCAAAGGCAGATGCTGCTTCAAACCAATTCTGTATTGTAAGCTGCCATGTTCTCCATGCTTCATAGTGTTCATACCTGCTTCAAACTACCTGTTTTAATCACTGTGTAGGTAGCAATTCTCAGCTGGACTTTGATGCCATCTGTGAGAACGATGACACTGCAATGACAGCTCTGATGAATTACTTGGAGGCTGATGGAGGCCTGGGAGAGTCAGCTGACCTCAGTGATATCCAGTGGGCTCTCTAGAGCTGCTTCTGAGAGTGAGGAATGTCAAAAACCCCTCATGCACAACAACCCTACATCCTCAGTACTGTATTGGAGTTTTGTAATGGTTCCTTTGAATTCAGACTTGCTGTCTCTGGGTTTTTAAAGACTGAAGCCTAGTTCAGAGAGAGACATCTTCTGCTGCATCTATGGAGAAATGCAGTATTTTTTTGTGATCAGGAAACCTTGAAATTTTACTACTGAACCATCTGTAACTGGAATGCTTGGAACACACTAGTATATTTTTGCTAAGAAGCTTTAACCAAGAGGTACTGTACAATATACAAGATTATTTTTCTTAGTTTTAATACTTCAAACTTTTATTTATTGTTTTTGTTTCAAGTTGCAGAATATTGGTTATCCATGTTACTTTCTGTAGAACCTCCTGTACTTACCTGGTTTGAGAATATTTGTAACTATTAAATTTAATTGAAATAACTATTTGCACACGCTACAGTTGTAAAATAAGGTGTTGTAATTCTCAAGTTATGCAGTTTGTGATTCCTTGCATTTCTAAGCAGTGCAATTTTTGCAAAGGTGAAAATGAAGCCTGCAGTTCTGGGAGCAAGGGTTGGGGGTTTGGATCACCCTAAAAAACAAAAGAGAATGTTTTGAGAAAAACACTCATTTTCCCAGTTCACAAACATGGGAAGGGCATAAGAAAAGAGCAACAAAGTCTTAATTACTGTTTTGTATTATTTGTAATGTGTTATTAGAGAGGCAGTGCATACAGCCAGAGACAAATAATGCTCTATTTGTAATAAAGCGCTTTGGTCTTGTCCCAGGTTCTTTACTAAATAGAGAAGTTTGAATGGATAGTCTTGGCTCGAGGGCGAGGCTTGCACTGTCTGTTGATGAAAAAAGTGTTAAAATTCTGGAGCATCTTTTATGTTTTTGGAGAGATGGGGAGAATTTTTTACTGCTTGAGTGTGTGACTTTTTAAAATCTCTTTGTACTATAGTTGTGTAAGTAAATGCTATGCAGGATGATCCTTTGGGAACAGCTTTTGCAAGGATTGTATCCCAGTAACAGCAAGTGACTCAAGAACATGGCACTTTAGAAGTTGCATTAGAACAACATAGCACTAATATAGCAAGAAGATATTTTTATCTCTGGTATTGAAGGTTTAAACAAATTTTTGCATAGATTATGCATCATAAAAGTACAGATTTTTTCATGTTTTCTTCCTGTTTAGGGTTTCTTGGTTTTGTTTTTGGTTTTGTTTTTTTTTAATTCAGGTAATGAAAGGGTAGCATCTGAAGATATCTGATACATGTGCATCTTTTTAATGCAGGCATTTAAACACAGGTGCATCCCTAACCTCTCTCACTCCAGGTGAGGATGGCAGCCTGGGCTGTTTTTAGGAGGGCTGGGAACAGATGGATGTGGCTGTCGCTAGATGTCATCCTTGTGCTGCTGGGGAGCCGCCCTGTCTTCATGAGGACACAATCTGGACAGAACAGCTCTATATCTTACAGATGATGACTCCTTTTGCAAACAATGCATTCTTGGTGATGGTGATTTGCTAGAATGGCTTCTTGGATTGATTTTTTGTTTTTTAACTCTACAGATCTTTTTTTTGTTTTTCATTTAATGTGTATGTCATTTCCTGCATTCAGATCACTTTTTTACAGACATGGGGCCAAAATCATCAGTTCTCTTGCTTTATTAGAATAAACTTTCCTGCTTTTTCTGAATTTTGTGCTATATCATGGAGCAAAGTGGGAGAAATAAAAAGGCACTTTCTACGAACTGATAGAAATCTATCTGTGTAAATGAAATTTGAGAATTTGAAGTTCTGCCATTGTAAAATGCATTCTCTTTTCTATTCTAGAAATAAATTCTAAATAAACCAGCAAATACTGTAGCTCATAGATAAATGACTACATAAGTAACTTAAAATTATGCAGACCTTATTAGAACAGCTTTTTAACTGGATTTGTTTGGAAATGGGGCAGCTGTTGTTACTGCAGGAGCAGATTGATTCTTTCACAAGATTTATTTAAGTGTCTAGACTCAAACCACTATTTTTGGATTCTTGGCTATCCCTAAAAAATAAAACCAAAAATGTAACTTTGATTCTTTTGCAGTCAATGACAAATATTGTGACTTTCAACTCATTTAGTAGATTCTCCCATTACTATTTGTAAGGTGTTTTCTGGCTTAAAGCAGCCTTTTCAAGAAAAAGTGTCACTTGTAAATATTTCTGGTGAAATTAATAGATATTTTTTAATATAATTGAGATAGTATGTTCTTATCTTTGTTTGTATAACAACACAATTCTAGTAAGATACTGACAGTTTGTTCCTGGCACGGTGCAGGTAGTGGTAGGATGTGGTTCAGTCAGGTCAATAAATACTATTTTGATGCCCTGCTGTTAGTCTGCTGGCAATTCTGTCTGATACTGAGCTGAAATATAAAGTACTTGTTCTTTCAGATCCCAGACTCCTTCCCTAAAAACATAAACAGGGATGTGTAACTCAGCTCAGTGTGATGCTCCCCAGGCAGGAGAAAGCCTGTAATCCAAACTAATGTGCATTTTTGGGGATACAAACAGGGCTTCAGAACAGTCTTGTGTCCTCCAGGGATGAACGCTGAAGATGTCCACACATTAACCCTCAACTTCTCCATTTCCTGTTGCTAGTACAAGGCCTGTTAGGAGCAGCTGAGGGAGCTGGGAATGCTCAGCCTGGAGAAAAGGAGGCTCAGGGGAGACCTCAGCACTCTGCAACTCCCTGACTGGAGGTAGGTGGGGGTCAGGCTCTGCTCCCAAGGGACAGGATGAGAGGAACTGGCCTCAAGTTGTGCCAGGAGAGGTTTAGATTGGATATTGGGGCGGGGGGGAAGGATTATTTAGCATTGGCAGAGGCTTCCCAGGCCAGTGGAGAAATCATAATTCCTGGAGGTGTTTAAAAGATGTGCAGGTGTGGCACTGATGGATGGGGATAGTGGTGGATTTCGTGGTCCTGGGTTATAGCTGGAGTTGATCTCTGAGGTCTTTTTCAACCTAAACAGTGGTGGACCTATGAGCATTTCTCACTGGATGTTCTGGAGACAGGGAGGATCCTTTCTGTGCTTTTGTGATTCCCTTGTAGGGTATGGTCAAGTACAGTGCTGTTGTGTGGGTCTAAAGCAGAGATTGATTCCAGATTTCCTTCATGTGGTGCTTTGTAGTTCTGGAATTTGCCATGGATCTTACCCTTTTTAGAATATTGGAAAATTTGGTTTACTCACGAGCACAAAAGGCTGAAGTCATTTTAGTGACTGCCCACAGCAGGGTTTCTGTTCATGATCCAAAGTGGGACAGAAAAGAGAATACAGTACCTTGGCCTGCCTGATCAGTTAAATGTAAGATCAGGTATGTGGGCACTGCACATAACTTTTTATTATTCATTTGCTTTCACATCAAAACCATCAGAAATAATCACACAATCTTTGGAAATGGTAAAAAGTTTTGTAGGAAAGCTCTACCTTGGCTCTTGCTGCCACAGTGCTGACCCTGTCTGTGTGGTAACTTTTCTTCCCTGGCATTTGCAGATTCTAAGTGTACATGACCCAACATCTGTTACGTGTCCTACACCACTCAGGGAACCTTGGCGCAATGGAGAGGAAGTCACATAATTAATGGGCTCTTGGGTAACACTGTTAGTAGGCAACAGTGAGGTTTATCAGGGTGCTCCTGGAAGGTGCTGTAAGGTGAGCAGCAGGACTCTGAACTCTACAACAGCTCAGGTAATGTGCAATGCCTTTAAACAAATAAATCTGGCTTCAAACATTACTGCTTTCATAAACCTTACATATAGGGCTGTATTGCAGAGAAGGCAGTACCACTGGGCCTTTGCTATTTAGCAAAATACTTTCAGATGAGTGGATAGAAATTCTTTGACAGGAATGGTTCCTTAGACTTCATCTTGGTACAATAGGATAAGCAAATTGGTTTCTTAATTATACAATCATATAATCTCCTTAGGGAGGGAGGGACCCATCAGGATCATGGAGTCCAACCCATGGCCCTGCACAGACATTAGAAAATCCCACCCTCTGCCTGAGAGTGTCATCCAAACACTCTTGTAGCTCTGGCAGCCTTGAGGCTGTGACCGTTCCCTGGGGAGCCTGTTCAGTGCCCCAGCACCCTCTGAGGGAAGAACTTTTTCCTGAGCTCCAGCCTGACCCTGCCCTGACCCAGCTTCATTCCTCTGAGTCTTGTCCCTGGTCACCAGAGAGGAAAGATCAGTGTCTGCCTCTCCTCTTCCCTTGTGCTTTATATACTTTTGATTTGCCAGGTCTTTAAGAATTTTTTTTTTCCTCTACAGATGCAGATCCAGTATCAGATACTGTTTTCATTATCACTGAAGAGATGATAAATCCCTTAGCAAACAAAGAGGCAGGTGAGCTTAGTGTTGTTTCAGCAAGCTACAATCAGCTTCTAAAAATTTGCTCAGAACAGCTCTGGGCTGCCTACACTTCATGCTCCATGGAATTTGTGTTCCAGCCCCTCTGGTGTTCAGGATGCCCATTCTGCTGGGGGCAGCAATGGACNGTTCAGGATGCCCATTCTGCTGGGGGCAGCAATGGACACAGGCTGACTCCTAAGAAAATTGTTGCAGGAAGAGCTGCTTCTCTTTTGGGCTCCTGCTAGTTTCATTTGCAGATTTCTGTTTGATTTGTGGATTGCTGCTTCTGGAGATGGTGGAGCCAGCAGAGTTGTTTCTTCTCATGTTACTCATGACCACTTAGGTCTTTATC
>VWYI01018022.1:1393-18183 GCA_013399455.1 Anthoscopus minutus
CGCTTGGCGCTGATAAAATAGCTTTTTAAATATCATGTTATAAGTCCAGTTCAAGAGGTACAAAAATCTATGCTAATATATATAGGAAAATCTCTGTTTTGTTAGCCAGTAAAAACCAGTGCTACAAAGATATATATTTATTCTTTATTGAAAAATTGTGAATGAGAGATAAATGGCAAAGAAGAATAATAAATATTCTCTAGGTCAATGGTGACATAAAAATAGGAAGGAACTGTTGATTTAAAAAGATCTTAACCTGTAAATCAGAAGGATGCTCCAATTATGGAGGGAAAAAACTTCTAAGCTAGCTTTCCTACAAGCATAATGGGAGAAAATAGCTAATGAATTTTACAGTGTATCTTTGGTATTTTTCATATCTGCATTGTGTACGACTGAAAGAAACGCTTTTTGATCTGTGAAATCACTTTCAGCTTTTTATTCCTATTTAATATAAGAATCAGATTGGAAGGTGTGCTAGAAAATTGATGGGTGATTGATACCAGTCATGTAAGAAACTCAGGCTTTATAAATGCACACACACATGGAGTCTGCAATATCTCCTGCTAATGCTGCAGCCTAAGCATCAGAGATACATAAAGTGAGCTGGATGCATAGAAACAGAAATTCAGTCCTGTAAAGGCACATGAATACTGTGAGATTAATGTGTACTGGATATTAAATACATAAATATTGACTGGGGCTTACCCTAGTTTTAACTGTTTAAAAATTAGGTATCTAGGCTAAATAATAGCTCTTTCTGAGTTCCGTGCAGTCAGCCTTAGCAGCATATACATCCCACCTGCCTTTTACATCTATTTTATAGTGAGGTTAATTATTTTCTCTTTATCATAACCACTGCCTTATCTGGCTGGCTTAAATTAAGCTTGCAATTTTAATTACTGTCATAAATCTGAAATTTCCCTTTGGAAACTGTAAAAGGAATTTTTGCAAATCCTACATAGAATTTAGTGGCAACAGTTTATTTTTAGTAATGGTTACTCTGCTAGGTGTTCAGTTAATATGCATGGTGGGACACAGAGAGCTAGATAAAAGAAAATCTCTGTAGAGAATTAGATATTCCAGCTGTATGGGATAATGAGGGGACTGACCTACAACTCCACACTACCTGGTGCAGGCAGCAGGTTGGCAACATCCAGGGATCAGCAGAAAACTTTCTGCTAATTAAAGATGCAGGCTGGCATAAATCCCTAAATAACTTCACCCAAGTCAGCAGGCAGTTGACCACCTATTTTGATGAGCAGAGTCTCTTGTGACATGAAGTGTATTACATGCATCTGTGCTTTGGAAAAGTGGTTGGAAGAACTTGCCCCTATTGGAATGACAATACATATCTAAAGTTCATGTTTCCATCTAATTCTGGGGGAAGAAGGGCACAGTGCTAGGAGCAATTCTTACAGCTCTGCCTCTATTCTGACAGTAAGAATACTGCCAGCCAGAAATGATGATACATGTACACAAAACTATGATACAAGGTATTTCATACTGATGTATATAGGCACTTTTCCTCTTGGCTAATACAAACAGTCACTGTATTCTATAGGGGAATACTGGTGATAATAAAGGGAAAACAACACTTGACAGGGATTGTTTGTGGAAGAATTCCAGTCATATATGTGTCAATCACCAATGAGTACCTTTTGCTAAATATAAATGGCAGACAGAATTCAGCCTGAAGCAAAACAATGCCAATGCCAAGGTTCCTGCAGATTTAATGACTGCTTTATTCTCTATCTTGTAGTGCACTTTGCTTTTAATGTTATTGGGGTATGAAATACTTTTAACAGATAAGTTGTTCCACAGGACAGACTTTCCTAGCTGGGAGAAAATTTCAGTAGTGTACCAGCAGAGCATCATGCCAGCACTTTTGATTCTTTCAGGGGACCAAAAAAAAAAGAGAAGAAAAAGAAAGAGAAAAGCAGCAAGGGGAGAATGGCAAAAATATACTGGAAGTGGGAAGTAATATGCATTATATTAACCAAACTTTGTGTTGAAAGATTAGTGTACAGAATGTCATGCAGAAAGAATCACATGACATTAAGAAATGGAATAACTGAAAGAAGATAAATTTTAGTAAGGATTAATAGTACTAGGAAATTTGAATAGAGTAATAATAAAAATGCAGTGCCTTTTGCATGAAGATTTTTGTGCCAACAAGATTTTCTGATACAAACCTCATCAGAGGAAAGGCTCTTCATATTGATATCACATAAAAGAGGGAATTTAATGTGACTAGTGACAAAGTTGAAACTACTGGTACAAGGAGAACCAGAAAAGAAAAATGTAATCATAGAAATCCAGTGACATATAGTGTGAACAGAGAAGTATAAATGCTATAGAAATGGAGATAAACTAGCCAGGAATAAAGATAAGCTTAAAAGACACAGCAGGTTCTTAAGACCATTTTATGGTTTCATCTTCTTGTATGGAAGGAGCAGGAAGCAATAAGAATGAAAAAACCAGCCAAACAAGAAGGCTGTCTTTAAATATAAGCTTTGCAAAATAATAATTTCATAGAGTAACATTCTGGAAACACAAATTACTAGATCTGAGGATTAAGGATATCCCTTCCAATCACACATTTGTATTTTGAGAAAGTTAGAAAACATATTCTTGTATGTCAAAGATGACTGCATCTTTTTTTTAGCAGTATGTGCTGAATGCCATGAATGTCGTGAAAATTTTGGAGAATGTAGTGAATATTTTAAGGTACCTGAGAATAAATCAAAGACAATTCACATGCCTTGTTTTGCAAAATGAGATAATAGAAACCTTAGGAACAAATTTTAACAATTATTTTTGAAACTATTCCTAGGACATGGCCTATTTCTGCTGTAGTATATGAAGCAACAGATTCCTACAACAAAACACCCAGCTCGGCTTAGCCAGAAGCCTTCTCATTTCAGATGATCTCTCGTCAACATCTATACATATGCTTAGACTTGTAAGGATGCACAGGATGTAATAAACAATGGAGAAATGAGGAACTGGGCCTATGGAACAGCAGCTGATTTTAGCTGTGTCCATGGTGTTTCAACTATATCAAAAGTCCTGAATCTTTTTGAAAGATTGGATGTTTCAGCAAGAAAGGTCAGGCTTTTATTAAAATCACATATAATTCACAGTCCAGTTGAATTTTAAAAGGCTACAACTTACCTTGAAAAATTAGTAATTGAGCTACTGAGATTGCTTGGATAATTCAGGGAAAGTTCACTAAGTAATAAAAATAGAGACACCTCTAAGTCAAGGTTGGTAAAGATGGCTTTCTTTCAGTGTAAGTTATTTTACAAAGGTCAGCATTTGACAAGGATTTGAAGTGAAAGACTAAAATCTTAATAGCCTCATAACATATCCAGCTGTTGTAGAAGGTACATATTCCCAATTTTCAGAAGTGCAGTCAGCAACTTAACCCACAAAGTGATCACTGATTTGAGCCAGAAAGATACAAAACTATTAGAGAGTGTCCAAAGGAGAGCAGCAAAGATGGTGAAGTGCCTTGAGGGGAAGCTGTATGAGGAGTGGCTGAAGTCACCTGGTCTGTTCAGCCTGGAGGAGACTGAGAGGAGACCTCCTCACAGTCTACAGCCTCCTTGTGAGGGGAAGAGGAGGGGCAGACACTGATCCCTTTTCTGTTGTGATCAGTGACAGGACCCAAGACAATGGTCTAACTTTGTGTGAGGGGAGGTTTAAGTTGGATATTAGATAAACATCCTTGATCTAGAGGGTGTTGGACTCTGGAACAGGATCCCCAGGGAAGTGATCAAAGCACCAAGCCTGACTGAGTGCAAGAAGTGTTTGGGCAATTCTCTCAGACACATGGTGTGATTGTTGGAGGTGGTCCTGTGCAGGGACAGGAGTTGGGCTTGAAGATCCTTGTGGATCCCTTCTAGTTTGGTTTATTCTGTGATCTCAAGATTTGGCAATTCAACAACTATACCAGGGCCCTGAGGGCACTAAAGATGATGGCTCTGATGAGCCTGCCCAGAGGCCTCCCCACACCCTGCTGGTGGCCACATCACCTCAGGCGTGACCTTCCTCTTAGAATAGCTGAATACCATCCTCTTTTTGGTCCTACTTCCTTTTGCTCCTGGCTGGGCTCCCTGTTTGTATGCTGGACTAATATTTTGCCACATCTAGGACTATAGAGAGAGCTTCTCATTCACAGTCAGCTCTGCTGTTCCAGCACAGACTCATGACCTCATGTCTCAGATCCCAGCCTGGAAGAAGCAGCTGGTTCTTGTGCTGTAGCACACCTGAATTAAAACAAGGATCCTCAAAAAAAAAAAAAACAAACCAAAACAAATCCAACAAAATCCTCAGAAAAACTCCAAAGAAATCAAAGTCAATGGAGCTAATGCTGCAAGATGGTACACTGTTAACACTTGCTTGTCTCAAAGAATCACAAAATCATAGAGTCATCAAGGTTGGGAGAGACTTTCAAGTTCATCTAGTCCTACCATCAGTCTAGTACCACCATAAACACCCATAAGCAAGATCTCTAAGTTTGAATTCTTGGTGGGACAATTCTGGCTGAAGTGCAAACTAGACTGAAACTGCTGAGTTACAATTTCGAGGTTCTGCAGGTGTCTTTAGAACTGTAATTATTTTTTGTTTTTTGCTTGTACCTCTGATTTATATTTGGCTTCTATAAGTATTAAACCAGTGCCATCCTTAGTGCCATAGTGAAATGTTATTTCATAATTGAAGCATTCCTGTGAAATGAAAAAATGACAAGATTTATACATTTTCTCTATTTCTTCTATAATGCCCACAAGCCTGCTAGTGAAGGATATATGAGTTGAGTACCTGTGTCATGAGGTTAAATGTTTGAGACCAAACATTTAAAAGTCTTAACATTTTACAGAATACTCTGCCTTTCATAACAGCACTGGAAAGGTTTCAGTCATCCATCATAGAGTTTTGGTATTGGATATTGAAGAATTGTTTAAAAAAATGACACAATGAGAAATACTGGGCAGGTGATAGCAAGACATAACAGCAGAATTACCTTTGTGAAATTAGTGTCAACAACTGTCTTAGTAAATCATGCTTATGTCCCATTTTGAAGTGTGTGTGGACAAATCAATTGGACTGTGTGGTATAAATATCCTAGTGGGAAGTCAGGAGAAAATTCTGAGCAACGGAGGAACATATGCTTTATATTTCTTCAGTCTTTTTCTCAACACATTATAGCCTTGGTTCCTCATATGTTCTTTACTCTTCTCAGAGTTAATATGTACCTACAGAACAAATAGATGCTAATAAGTACTAGCAAAAAAACCCTGTATTATTGGTCTCTTGATTTGTTCCTAAGTTGGCTGGCTGAGCTGACCTATCCTGCTGGTCAGGTTACTGTGTTAGGTCATTGTTGATATGAATGGTAGCTGACTAAAAATTAGTAGGGGACATCAGGAGGATTTCCCCAAAAAGTTGTTTGTTTGATTGTTTGTTTGTTTTCCTAACATACTCAGGATGTCTGGCTTTGTGTTTTAAATTTCTGCAGTGAGTGAAAGTGCAGATAACTTAAATGCAGATTCATCAGCAAAGCCACAGTAGAAGATGAATTAAACTAAAGATTTTGTTCAAGTGAATTTTCTGGGTATTTTTCCTGGTAGGCAGTGTGGTGGCCGTTTGTTTTCACTAATCTTACTGTTCATCAATTCTCATGTTTCTAGCAAGAAGACAAGTGAATTGTGTCTGATTTATAAATCTTTAGAGAGGCCTGAAGGTGCAACCTTTAATTTTTTTTCAGGTTCAGACATTGTCTTACAGCTTTGAAATGGTTACTGCTGCTGCCTAAAAGATTTTAAACAAATTTGCTGACTCCCTAGATATGTCCATTGCTGTTCTGAAGCACATTGTTTCCAGGTCCATGTCAAACTGTTATCTATTACTAAAATAATAGGACTAAATGGAAAAAAATAGTTGAAAATTTTGGAAGCTGCCACATTCATGCCATCATTAATTTTGATTTATTTACTTATATTTCAGAAGCACCTCTGTAAACAGTAGAAGGAAATATCTGAAAAATGTCAGGTCCTATAAAAAAAGGAGAAGATAATTAAACAGGAGTAAGGAGATGAAAACAGCAATTTAAATGCCAGTACAAGTGACAAGCTTGTTAACCTGCACAGTCCATGATAAATAAGAACAATTGAGATGGGTGTAGCAGTGGAGGAGGAAGAAACTCAGTCAAGTCTTATGCAAAAATATAGAGAATAAATCTTTACATCTGCAAGTAATACAGGAGCTCTTCTGTGCTCTGTCTGCCAATGTGAGTGCAATACATATGTGCACCCTTGGATGAAACACTTCAGACAGCAGCATTTAATGGTAGTCTAATCCATCTTTTTGGATATGTCTTGCTTGCTTTTTTCAGTTCTGTGTTTAAATAACTGTACTCCTTACAATGTTCAAGCTAGCTAGTTGAAAGGTAGTTTCAGCTATGACTACTGAACTGTTGTGACAGAAAAATCTTTGCTAGAAAGATTGCCATTAGGAGCATTTAGAAGCATGTTTCCTTTTAAACTTTAGAAGTGTTAGACTAATATTTACTATTGCTTATAAACAAAGTAGTGCACAAGTGGGAGGAAGAAACAGAATACCTTCCTCGGTCTCATTAGTAAAGTTAAAAGTGAACCTTTTTTAATGTCTGCCTTTTCAAAAAGTCACAAGTGAGCTGAAAAAAATTTCTAAAGTGTTTGTGAACGTGTCTCTGTGAATGGTAAGGCCAAAATTATAAGAACTATTTAACATTTAATATAAAGGTCAAGCATTAAAAAAGGTAAAATGTGCCCATATTATAGCTCAATAGGAAAGTGTTAAGGAAGACTGCTGAATTTGGTTTTCCATTACAAAGAAAATAAAAATTTCAGACCGGGTACTGTCCCAAACACATTTGTCTCAATATGAGCCTTTCCTTTAATTTCAATGGAAATTACATCTATCCTTCTGCTCTTTAGGCCAAGCAATGATACCCATCAGTCTTTAAAACCATGATTTATTCTAAAAGCAGCCTGCAGAATATCACCAATGAAGCATTCCTTTGTGCTCAAAATAGTGTATCTTTTCAGATGAAAAATACAGAATTTGCAGTCAGAATCAGCATTGGACTCATGCAAGTGTTAGTACTCCTCACTTCTAAAGATGTCAGCTTTTAATTGGCCAGAGTATGCCACTGGAATGGGCAGCCAGATGCCCTAGTTGTAAGTCAGGATAACATCTGTCTTTTCAACTTGCTTTGGCAAAGGAAGCGTGCACAATTTTTTGTTATTCCAAAAGCCCTTGAAGCATGAAGAACATGAAGTTCCAGTGAACTAGAACTTGTTCCTTCCACTGATGCTGTGAATAGTTAATTTCTTTTCTTCCTTTTCATCTGTCATACCCTGAATATTTTTTCCTGTCTTTGGCGATTTTGGTGAAGCTTTTATCACAGATCACAGAACAAGCTGATTTGGAAGGGACCCTCAAGGAATATTGAATCCAACTCTTACTGCTACAGAGCACCATCCCCAAGAGTCACACCATGCGCCTGAAAGAATTCTCCAAACACTACTTGGACTCTGTCAGGCTGGTGCTGTGACCACTGCCCTGGGAGCTGTTACAGTGCCCAGCCACCCTCTGGGGGAAGAATATTTTTTAATATCCAGAGAAGACCTCTCCTGACAAAAATTCAGGCAATTCCCTTGTGTCCTGTCATTGGTCACTACAAAGATCAGTACCTGCCCCTCCTTTTCCCCTCATGAGGAAATTGTAACTGCAATGAGGTCTCCCCTCAGTCTTCTACAGGATGAACAGACCAAGTGACCTCAGCTGTTCCTCACAGGGCTTCCCTTTAAGATTCTTCATCCTCTTTTCTGCCCTCCTTTGGATGCTCTCTAATAGTTTAATGCCTTTCTTGTACTGTGGCACCTAAAACTGCCCCCAGAACCTGAGGTGAGGCTGCCCCAGTGCACAGCAGGGTGGAACAATTCTCTCCTTTGCCTGGATGGCAATGCTGTGCCTGATGTCCCTCAGCTGGTCCCTCAGTTGGCCCTCCTGGCTGCTGGGGCACTGCTGACTCACATTCAACTCACCATTCACCAGGACTCACAGGTCTCCTTCCACAGCACTGCTCTCCAACCTCTCATTCCCCAGTCTGGCTGTATATCCAGCATTGCCCCATCCCAGGTGCAGAACCCAGCACCTTCCCTTGCTGAACTTTGTATGGTTTCTCTAATTTGTTGAGGTCTCTCTGCAGGTACTTTCTGCCTTCAAAGGGTATCTACAGCTCTCTCTTTTATATCATCTTTGGATTTGATCTAGTATCCCTTCCCATCTTGTATCCAGGTCATTATGTGGAAGAGCACAGGGTTTGCCAAACCCCACTAGAGACAGGTCTCCATCCTTTCATTATTTAAATTTTAAAATTTAAATCTTAATAAAGTTGAAAATGCTCTTTACTTCACAAATGATGCTGGCATGCATGTTTGACATACTGAAATTACCATTCGAGCAAGCTGTTTGTATATTTTTGTGTGTGTGACGCTTTAAAACCACACAGAATTAGTTGACTTCTAAAATTTTGAACTAAATAGAAATAGTGAAGTGAAAAACAGTACTTAATTCAAAAGCAGAATGCTTCAGCAAAGACCAGCCTAATTTTGGTATGTTATTATAACACAGGATGAACAGAAGAGTTGAAGAGAGTAGAGCATGAGGTAAGATGGTCATGTGTGCAATAAACCTGAAGAAAGGCAATTGTAGGGCAGCATGGAAAAGAGCAACTACTTGCACTGAGGTAGAAAATTCCACCCAAAATGCTGGAAGTGATTATCACGTCCAAAAGATATTTTTGGATGTTTTCATTTACTTATCATACTCCCAGCTTCAACAATGGGCTGGTCTCAATATTGACTACCTGCATTGTTAAGGAGCAGCAGCCCCTCTAAAACCTAGAGTTCAAGAACAAATCCCTGAGTGACAAGGATGGCCAGAAAACCCTTTCACCTTTCTTCCAGCATAATTTGGATGTTATCCAGACCTTGGGAAGGTAATTTTCTATGCGCTGTTTTTCACTTAAGGACTAAAGGTGGGAACAAACATCATGTACTTCCAGCTGAGTCTGAGATGGGGTACTTCAGGTGCAGCAATACCTTTGAATTGTAGACCTCCAGAAGCAACCAAGGACAGTGTTCTTTATGGTATAATGTTATTATATGTGACATGTCTCTGACAGACCTCTTTTATGTGCTTTTAGCCTATAGCAATATGTTATGGAGAGAAGAATTCACTGACATATCCAGGAAAAGTAACCCAATGCAAAAAAAATTGAAATGACAAGGTTGACAAGGTTATTTTGTAGCTTTTGTTGCTTTATGATAATAACTTACAAACTGGTATGCTGCCTCTAAAATTTTTGAGGATAAGCAATGCCTTTTCCTCTCATATCCTCTTCTGTACATTTCAATATTTGCTTTAGAATCTTTCTCCTCTTCTCCCAGTAGAGTAAAATGAAACATTTTGTAGTTTTTTCACTAAATACCCTCTCTCTAGTGTTGCATTTTGTGTCCCTTATTAGTGTTGGTGCGTTTTCTTGTTTGGTTTTGTTCTTAGATTGCTTCTTTGTTTATGCTACCATCCTACCTTCTAAATCTAGCAGCAACTTATAGGACTTTTTCCCTAGCAAGAAAGGTTCTTTGTTTTTGTGCGTGCCTACACACTTCTCCTCCAAGAGCCCATTGCACTACTGGGCTTTCTCTACCTTCCCACTTCAGAGACCTCATTCAGTCTTTCCTAAATAATACTTACCTAAAAATGGAAACATAAATGATCAGATCCTTCCCTAACTAGGTTTAATAAGTGAAGAGGGTTTGTGACCTCCTGAAGATGACTATTGTTGTGATTAGATCTTTACTTTCTTATTCTTAATAGGAACTTCCTTTTCCCCACCTTTTTGTTTGCTTGTTTTTTTATAATAGACTATATAAAACCTTAATATGGATCAACCTAGATAAAACCATTATGAATGGATATTATTCACTGAATTCTATGGGCCATTTAATTAAGCTTGTTTAAAATATTGCTAAAAATTTAAAGAAATAAGTTACTATGGAAAAAAATCAAAATCACATACACAGAACCATAGACTCCGAAGATCTATTGGCTCCTTTTTTTTAATAATATGGAAAACCTCTTTCATGAAACATAATATGGAACTTGCTAACTCGTAACAAGCTTCTGAAGCTCTAACACGTATGCCATATCTGTCTTGTGCCTGTAACATTTTGTAAACAACTGTGTTTGATGTTTGCTCTTGCTTCTTTGATCTTATAAAATTCACCACAGATATGAATATGTTCAACAAAATCTGAGAATATTAATTTTCTAGCTATGGCAGTCACATTGTATCATTAGAAATTTGTTTCCCCTCTAAAGATGCATCATTTCAAGTGATACATTCTCAATAAGGGAATCAAATTCACTTATGACAGATTTCACAGTTCAGAAATAAGATCAATAATTTCTCAAGGCATCATGAAACAGCTGTACAATGCAACTGCACATGCACAGAAAACAAACTGGAAGGATTGTTTTAAATAAAAATATAAAAAGTCTTGATCACCATCAGTAAAATCTCTGTTTCAGAACAACCTGCATTCTTTTGCTGTGAAAAATACACAGACAATCCAGTATATCTGCACTAAAATATCTGATAGCTTAAAATATTTCATACTCGCTGCTTGTACTCACATATGTTATGTCTTAACTTGTATTTCAGTCAATAAAGAAATTTTCTTTATATAAAGATGGTTTTCTGACTTAAATGTGTTAGGTTTTTGTTTTCCAAACATCCACTGCTGGTATAAATGATAACATTAGTAAAGATATCTGGAAAGTCACCTGTTATGCATAGGCTTGCATGTGTAGATAATACTCTGAAGGTAGAAGGAAGCATGCTGGGTGTTCAGCCTAACTGTGGCAATTATGCAGGCTGTTTGACCTCCTTCAGAAACCTAGAAATGAGCCTGTAATATCTGCAGGAGTTCATGTTTCCCACAACCTGCTGAGGAGTTGATGGGCAGCCAGAGAGGGGAAGTGAGGATGGAGCAGTAAGAGGAAGACTATGGGAAGCAATCACCTCTTCTTGGACTTATGTAAACACCACGGTCTCTCTATCAGGAATTGTAACAGGAATTCATGGGGTATTTGGTATTTTCTGACTGAGTGAGGACTGTTAACACTGTGTGCTATTTCTATGGAAATAGATAGCAAAGGTGAGCAAGGTTTTGATTAAGCCACTGAAGCTTTCAAGCTTACAAGGATATATACAGCTATTCTTGAAGAAGTGGATAGGATTCAAATGACATGAGCACCACAAATTCCCTCCTAAGGTCTGGTGAGCATCTTTGGACTTGGAGAAAAAAGATACCACAATTTTATATTATTCTTCATGGGAGATTTCACTAGATTTAGCTTAGCAGTAGCGTCTCAAACCTCTTTCTGAATACAAAACTAGCTCCTTCTGAAACAGTTGGCTTCCAGTAATGAGATATTCCTAATGTTACCTTTAGATCAGGAGTTGTCAGCCTGAGGTAACTGCATGAGGGGGAAGAATTAAGCTTAATAGAGATCAAATATGATGATGGGGTTAACTTTTAAAAATTTAAGTGGGGGATAAGATAGCCTCATTTTCATTGAGGATTATTAACTTAAAGAAAAACTGACTACAGAATGAGGTAAAGACATGGGTGATGGCAGCCAAGAGAGCTTAAAGAGGACATTAATCATGAAATACTGGGTGTTCAGCTGTAAATATTCCCATATACTAAATTGCAGTCTGAGGGAAACTACCTGTAATGAAGAAATTTCTCTAGTGAATAATCTCTAGATTATACAAAACATTGTATGCAACAGTGCTGCAAGTGGCCTCTGTGAGCTCTTACCAGCCTTCATACACATTTATGCTCTCCTAAGGATGTCATCACCTTGGGCTGTTATCCAGCAGATTGTGTGAGAATAACTTTGTGCTCTATTGAAGCAAGAAGCACTACAGAAACAGCAGAAATATTTGGCAAAACTGTGATGGAACATCCAAAGGGTGAAAGCTGTGAAAATTCGACATGTTTGCTAAATAGGTCTCCTCTTGTCTGAGTCAGAAAAATCTGCCAGCTGCCACTGCATATATGGCACAGAGACTTCAAAGATATTAATACTGTTAATTTCTCACTAAGCATGGAGATACCTGCAATTTGCCCAGAGAAAAGTGATGATAGGAAAATGTTTAACCTTCATCTATGGTTCAGGAGCAGCTTTGGGGATCTGCTTTGATTTAGCAATGATCTAGCTCAATGCTTCCTAAGTTGGGGGTATCTAAACCTTACAAACAAGCTTTTAATTATCTTGTGACAATATTTCTTCACACTGATATTATAAACAAAAGGAGGTTTAGGAATGCATGAGAATGTCTGGAGAAGCTTGGATAACTTTCATAGTACCTATGGCTGATTTAAGAGCATTTAAAATAGCAAATAGATTTTAAATTCAGTAAAATTATAATGTTTTATATTTAACTTAACAAAGGATATATAGTTTGCATTAATGTAATAAAAATACTTTTGTGGTATATTTGTTAATATTACATATAAGTAGATAAGATATTAAACATGTTTTGGTATTTTGAATGAAACAACGCAAGATGAAGCTGCATGGGGATGACACAACTAGTGAAATGTAAAAATTTAATATTTCTCAAATCAAGTTATCCCCAATGCTTGCATGTAAGCAAGGAAATGCCTACAAGGAGCAATTATACAGAAATCCCCAAGACACCTTCCAGGAACTCAACATGCTGAGGCGCCTTTATAAAATGCCTGTACCTTAATACAGGCGGTATGGGGAATAAACACACTGAGTTAAAGACCTGTGTGCAGTTACAAGACTACAGATTTTTTGGGATCACAAAGGTATTGTGGGATGATTTCCATTACCAGGGCATTGCAATGCAATAACTCCTACAGTGAAATGGCTCAAGAGGTCAATGAGGGGAGAGCAATGGATATTGACTACCTAGGCTTCGGTAAGGCCTTTGACACTGTTGCTCACAGACAAGCTGTTAAAAGTATGGGCTGGATAAGAAAGTGAGGTGATTGAAAATTACCTGAATATCCAAGTCCAGAGAGGGATGGCACAAAGAGAAGCTGGAGGCTGGTGACTTGTGGTATATCCAGGGGTCAGTGTTTGGCTCCATCCTGTTTAACATCTTCATCATGGGCCTGCTGATGACACTGGAGCTGGAATTAAAGGATGATCAGCCAGAGGGTCATGCTGCCATCCAGCAGGACCCTGACAGCCTGGGAAGAATGGGCTGAAAGGAACTTCATGTGCTTCAGCCAGAAGTGTGAAGTACTGGAGCTGTTAGGGAACAATGCCAGGCACTAATAAATTCTGGAGTCCATGCAGCTGGGAATCAGCTTCATAGAAAAGATACTGGGGGTCCTCATGGAAACCAGGCTTCACATCATCCAGCAATACACTCTTATGACAAAAAAGGTGTAAGATAGCTTGGGCTGCATTAAAGGAAGGGTTGTCAGCAGGCTGAGATTGGTGATCCTTCCTTCTCCTCTACTGGGCACTGGTGAAGCCATACCTGGAGTTCTGTGTTCGATTCTTGGCTCCTCAGTACAAGAGAGACACAGACATACTGAAAAGAATCCAACAAAAGGATCAAGGAAACAACAAAGGAAATATTCACAAAAATTATGAAAAGGCTGTGTCATCCTCTTATCAGGATGAGCTGAAACAGTTTAGACTGGAGAAGAGAAGCCTCACACAGGAACATAGTATTATACATAGATACCCAGATAGGAAGGTGCGAAGAGGGTAAAACTATGCTCTTTTCAATGCTCCCCAGTGGCAGGACAACAGACAATGGACACTAATTACAAATACACAGGATGTTCCCATTGGACATCATGAAGCACTTTTTTTTCTATAAGCATGACTGAGCACTTGCACAGACTGCTCAGTGGGTTGTGAAGTTTGCGCCCTTGGAGATCTTCAAACACCACCTGGATGTGAGCAATCATGGATAGGTGGTCCTGCTAGAGCAAGGGGTTTTGACCAGATGGACTTCTCAGATCTCCTAACTTCAGCCAGTCTGTGATTCTGTGACAATACTGTGTCATCACAATTTCTGTGATAGTGTTTTATGAGAGTAGAGTCTCTGAAAATAAAATGGGATCATTCGAATAGATTATAATGAACCAGTGATTGAGATGATTATAAATAGCATACTGGGAAGTCAAACTAGTTTTTCTGTAAATGAGGTCTCTGAGGAATTTTGATGTTGCCAAGACAGATTTGTTGTGTGCATCATAAATACTCAAGTTCTAGATTGTAATAAATGAATAGATTTTTTGTAGTAAAAATGGTTTAACATAAGGGTTGTTCTTTAGCTCATGAAGGATGCAGTATTTTGTCTACTATTTTATTATTTTTTATTAATTTTTGGTGTGACAAAACCCCTTACAAAATAGATTTAACTGCTCTCTCTTTATCTAGCAGGTACTAAAAAAAAAGAATTTGTCCTTCAGACTTACTGTAGGTAGTTAAACCTCTGTGTATCATAGACATTCACTCAAACACTGCCGTTTTTTGTATTATAATGATACTCTCTTCATAAATGCTTTGATATGCAGCAAAATACTTAACTACTGGCATCTGAGCTACTATCCACTGACATGCTCAAACTCTGTAGAGTTTCTTGTTTATGCTGGGACCACTTTATAATTTTCTGACAGCATGGAGTGGGCGCATCACATTTGTATTAATTTTTAGGCTTCTTATCACTGACAAGTTGTTGAAAAGTTCCCTTAAACTTAAAAGTTTTGATCCAAACTCAAAAGTCCTGCCAGGCATAAAAAATATTAATTGGGAATCAGTCGCAGTGCAGATACCACCCTTTAATATTGGACTGGATTTTGAGAAAAAAAATGTATAGCAAGTCGAAGTGGATTTCCTCATGAACCACCTTACATGAATGATGGAGCATGTATATTGTGGTAGCAAGTTTGGGTAGGTACTGTACAATAGTCTTGAGGGCTTCGTTTTACATTTAAAGCTTTGTTCTCTGTGAAATTCCTAAAAGAATACTGAAGCAAAATTGGTGAACATTGAACTGTGCAGGCAGGGCAGGCTTGTAACCCTGCATATTTTACCTAGAAATATATGGCTGTATTAGTTTGGTCTTTTATAACTATTTTATTAAATACTTGCTATTAGAAGAAAATTTCCCTGGAGATATTATCTTCCTTAAAAAGTGAGTGTCAATAAATAACACAGAACAATACAGCTCAAGCTTGTGAATAAACCATATCAACATACGTAGCTCTAATGGCATAAACAGGGAAAAGTGTCTGAATTCTTGAGGACAGATAGGTATGATGTGAAACATATTTTATATTCCCCAAATTGGGACAGGATCCAGGTTTCAAACCGTGAAAAGAAAGCTTGCTTATAAAAAATCGTACCGCTATGAACTTTCACAGCAAATAAAAGTTGCACATTATTAAACAAATTTGGATGTATGGAATCTAATTTTCATAATAATTTAATTCATTAAAACATAAGAGGTAGGACACAGAAAAAGAAGAATGTTATATCATTCAGTAGGTATTTCAACAAACTTGGATGTTTGTCTCAGCAACAAAATGAAAATGCTCTGAAAAGGGAGAAAAACAAAGCAAGACCACCATATGTTTTTGTCCTAGATCTTCCCAGATCTATTAATTTCACTGCTATAGGTGTCTGTATTCCCATTCCTAATGAGATCTGAACTTGTGCAAACATTCTGGTATTGCTAGACTTAGCATCTGCTTTTTATTATCTGTTCAGCTATATCAAATTTCTACTTCAAAGCAAATAAACTTTATGCTCCCTCCATAAATTTCTTCTGCATGTAGAAGAAATACATGCTAATGACTGATTATTTGAGGATCAAATATATGTCCCATGGTATGATTTCTAACCAGTTTTTAAGAGACTGAGTGCTTTTTGATGTTTGTGTTACTTAGAGCTCTGGGCAGCTCCCGTCACTGTTGTTCATATAATGGATGGTTGTAACTGCTATTATGTCTACTGTGTGCAGTTTCAGAGAGCCACTAATATAAATGTTGTATGGTTTATTGCTTCATGGAAAAATGAGCCTCTTAATGCAGCATGGCTCTGGTTATTCTTCATTACCTGAAATACTGTGGAAGAGCTTGTATGTCTAATGAGAATTATAGATTCAGTGCAGAGTGTACAAAATATAATTATCACTGTTTCCAGACTTAAAAGGGTCTTATTCATCATGTGCAAAAGTATTCAAGGAACATTAAGAAACTTTGTTCCTACTTATTACACTGACTGCATAGAAAAATGCATAATTAATGAAGGAAACCTAAATATTCTCATTTCCATAGGTCTTTTTAGAATCATTTGTTTGACAGTGAATGAACATGAAGCTCGGCGTGACAGAGCCTTGTAACTATATACAACTATTGTCTGTTTTCCTCCCTCTTTTTCTGCCTGTAGCCATGTACAATGGATGACAACAAATACAACTTTGTCTTCCATTTTGCAGCAGTGTGGTAAATGAAGACTGTAGATCAGAATCTATATATCTTCTAAATGCATGGAGACTGCAGAACACTAGGAAGAGTTGTATAATATTGTGTCTGCTGTTTAAGTGGAGTGGTTGGTGTTGAAACCTGGCTTTTCCTCCATACAAATTAATTAATTCAGAAATATGA
>VWYI01018024.1:1177-31163 GCA_013399455.1 Anthoscopus minutus
AGGAGGGAATTTCACACCTCACAATGCATTTACTGGAAACTTCCTACACTTATAAACCAGTATGAGAGAAGAAAAAGGATTTAATCCATGCTGATACACAGGAATCTGACAACTAAAAGATGTGTGCTCTCGTCTCCTTGAAAATATGCTTCAAGCAATATCCTTGGCAAAAGTGGGGGACTTGGAGATGGTTGGTTGAGCTGACCGCTCACAGATGTGCTGGCATATGGAAGCCAGTGCCAATGCGATACAACCTGTTGTACAGTGTCAGCAGGATAATGACAGAACAGGTTGAACTCCTGCTAATGGCCATAAGTGGTGAAGGACAACTGTGACATCTTATCTACCCTCTCACTGCTCATCTGGAGACCAGTTATAATTGCTTGACTGTCAGTTAAAGAAATAACTTTTCAAGAAGATCTACTTCCTAGAATGCTGTAATAACATAAACATAGTATTTCAAAGGAAAAAAAATAGTTTTCATTCCTATATTATATTCATTTGAGGGAAGCTAAGCTATGCTTTAAAAGCAGAACTGGGATACAATTAAGGTCATGTAATCATACTGCACAGAGCTGACATACTTTTACTGTCTCTAAAAGAAATCTTCTCAAAATCATCCTTTCAAGAATTATCTTTGTGCAGGAGATAGCCTAGTACCTTGGGAAACTTTAGAAACAATCCTAAGCACTTGGAAACAGAAAACAGAAGATACTATTTGATTTTTTCTGTAAGGCACCATGCACAGGAATTCTTTAATGCAGTACCTACGCTACAGAGTTCTGCCTGGTAGGAGGTGCCTGGGAGGAACCCAACCAAACATGGGCTTGCCTCCACATGTAAGTAAAAGATAACACCAGGCACAACTGTACTATCTCAAGGGCATGGATACACAGCACTTAGCTCTCCTTTGGATGTACTGGCTCATTTATTTCATCTTTTTCATCTCACCTTTCCCCAAAAGGGAAAATGAGATACCTCTACCTTCTTGCAATGCACCAGATGTATTCTTTCTTCCTTTAAGCCCTGCTAAGATTTGGGTTAGCCCTACAAAAGGTTAAAAAACTCCTTTTTTTTTCCCCTGGCTCCAAATCTGTTGCCTTTCAGTTTCACAGACAGCAACTGGAACTCTTATGAGGGCAATTGAAGCACAGATAATTTATCTTTTATCATTCATTGTCTTCTCTTGCTGTCATGTCTTCTTATCATGTTCACTCCTGCCTAAACTCACAATATTCAAGTCCTTGTTGACAGGCTTCCTATTTTTTTACCCCTCCCTAAATTCTGGTAAACCCAAATGAAGAATACACTGCCAATATACCTAATAAAATTACTGGGTTTTTTCTTCATTTTATCTATAAGCTCTGCTTACACAACTAACCAGTACCACACACTGAAAATATGTGTGTTCTCCAAAATGCTACACAGGTCTTCTTCCTGAGCAGAAGTGAACATAAAGCTCAGGAACACATGCAGATGATTGCTCACAACACACACTTTTACATGCAATTTGTCTACTTTGCACTCATAAACTTGTTCCCAAAATTATGAAAACTCTGACAAAGTTTGCTGATAAAAACAGACACGCAACCCCTCAACTGCTGCTGCCCAGAGAAGCTGTAATCTCCTCTGTCACAGCTCCTCAACCTGACACAGCACCAGCGGCAAAGGCACATGGAGGCGTGACAAGGAAACATAAACTGCGTGTTCTGCTGCTATTATACTTAAATGGTAAAAGTCAAATGGTAAAAATAAGCAAGCAAAAAATCTTTTCTAAGATATTTTTCCTATAGCAGTAATATTTCAAAAGAAAAGGCTCAAAAAGACTCCTTAATTAATGAGAAAAATCCTGTTTCCTTTATCTCTTATATTTTGTATAACATTACCTTAGTTTTCCTTAGCATTTCCTCTCAGAAGTGATAAATGTGGAATTGTTTAGGTTTCCACTCCAAAACTATTGTTCTGTTAATATAAACAGTCCTAACCATACATGACCTCCATTCTGCCAGTCCCACCTCTGCCTTCACTTCTGCTTTCTGCACATAAGAAGGAAGAATGAATAGTCTTTGGAGAAGGAAGACCCATGTAGATTTTGTGAACACCAATAAAATCTTTGTTAGGGAAGTATTTTTTCCTGCATGGTAATGTAGCAATAAAACACCTCTATTAATATTAATGGAGGTTTGAAGCAGCTAAATTTTGTAACTCCTTTCTGGACTCATCATTTACATGCTGCAACATTTACTTGTAACACAAAACTAAGCTTTCTTCCACCAATAAAATTATTCAATCATAACAAATAAAGGAAATAAAATTTATGTTCTCTTAATAGATCAGTGTTGCATTAGTCACCAAGTCTCCAGATAAGTCAGAAGTCTGCAGTCCTGATATTCAGCATAGTGGAAAACCAACAGAAGGGCCCCGTAGCTATGCTCACAATCTGTCCTCACAAAACATCTGACAGCTGCAACACTAACAAAATTAACAGTGGATGAATTAGTACCAGACGCTAAACAGTTGCTATAGAAAGACTCATCCACTTCTTTTCCTCTTCTCCTCTTCTTCAACCTGGCTACTCCACCACTTGATAAAATTAACACTTGGTATAATTTTTTTCTTTTATTATTCAATAAAAAGAAAAAGAGCACCACAAATGTTCTTTCATACACAAGATTACAAACTTCATACCATGATTTGCTCAGACTCTTAAAGAAGCACTTTGCAGCTGAAAATAACTGCTCCAGTTCTTGCTGCTTTTGAGCAGTGAAAGTGTATCCACTTGCAGGTTTTGGGATCCCACTCAGGGACATGCCAGAGCTGCAGCTGAACAAGGTAGTGTCTGCATCCTTTTCTATCCTATACTATTTGTACAATGTCTTTCATAAATTCATTACTGAACAAAGGTATGGTGATATACTATATACTTGCACTGAGACAGCAAGATCTGCAATGGGGAAAGAATGAATTTAAAATATTTTTTAAAAAATTAAAAAAAAAAGAGGTTGCAACTGGAGTCAGTAAACTTTTGTAATATATATAAACCTGAAACATTACTATGAGAACAGTAATGCCCTTTTCCATGTCCTTCTCCCTGGTAGTTGTGTCAGTGTAGGTCATTTTTTTACACATTTATCCTGTCATCTCTTTAGGAAACTTGTCTGAACTTTGCTTGTTGAATAAAAAGAGTTCCTGCTAATGCAATATGAAGACCACAAGTAGTGCCAGCCTCTAGGATTACTTCATTAGCATGACCTCTTGACAGCATTCAAGAAGCAGTTTTACAGAGAATACTGCAGTAACATAGACTTCTTCCTAGCTGAAACTCCTGCAATCTTGCCCTTCTCTCTCTTGTATTTCAACTTTGGTGAAAAATAGAAAGCCAACTCTAAAACAAAAGAAAAAAAAGGCTTTGCAAACATGGCATGACAGAACACTGCATTCATACTGTTAAAGCTAATAAACACTAAATTTATTCCTTTTGCAAAGATGAAGACTTCCCATTCTCCTACTTTTACCAGTGCACACAGCTGAATTTTCTGAAACCCTGCCTTTCATGCTTGTGTCACCAACAATGAGAAAACAATCCAAAGACCAAAACCTTCTGTCATACCTGTCCAGCACTTTACTGCCCCTGAACACCTAATTTCTCACTAACAGGATGTGGCTGACACTTTTGTTGTTGATAGCAGAGCTAGTAAAGGATTTGTATCTAAGTGGTGTTCTGCAAAGATAACAGAAGTAAGAAGTAGGGATGAAGGCAAGAGGTGTCAGGAGCTGGTGTATATATGCCTAAACAGCAAAAGTCTGCTGACCACATTAAAATGCTTCAATTTTAGCTGCTAGTTTAAGTGTATGCACATCTTAATGATCAAAAGACAACAAGAAAAGAACTAAATAGCTGAGATTTAATATTAACATTGCTTGATGTCTAGACAAATATACACAGAGCAGACACAAAATATCTGTCACTTCCAAAAATACCATGCTATCTGAAGTGCACTGCACTGTGATTATTTCAGAACGAATTTGCTAAGGTGGGCTTCAAAACATGTTTTACATCATTTTTCCCTTCAATCCTTAATACTTACCTGGGAAAAACTACTATTGTTATTTAATAATTTTCCTTCCATTTCTCAGTCAAATTTAATTCTTACACTCACATTTTGAGATAGCTTTGAAACACAAGCAGGAGTGAGAAAACAATATAGTTTTCTTTCCTATATATTTTTCTTCCAGATAGATAATGCTAAACAAAGAATACTGCTGTTTGACTCAAAAATGCTGTAAGGCAACTTTACACACATTTCCTTTTACAGCTAAAAAGAATCAAAAGGAAGACAAGTACAAAAGAAAAAATGTCATATTAAATTTCTGAAGCTGAATTTTGAAGATAAAGAAAAGGCAATTACTTTTTTCTTTACAGAATTAAATTGTCCTTGCTCTATTCTAAAAGCTTTTGTTTCTTTCTACCATATTTTAAATCCATTCCTGCTCATTCAGGTTTTCCTGGAACTCCATAGTAGGAGGTTGCAACCTTCCTCCTAACTCTTGTGCTGCAAAGTGCTTAAACTTCCATGCAATAATACTGTAGCAAAAAAATTATCATGTAAGATTATTCTTTTTTAAATATTTCAACACCATCCTCCAGTTACTCTGCTTCTACAGATTCTGTTACTAGTAAGTCAATATTTAAATATTTGTATCAACTTTTAAGTAGGCCTTCTACAGGTGTTTTAAAAAACAAGATTGTTTGCATCATAATTGAAAGTACCTACAAAGCACCACTGTAAACATTTTCCACACCAAGAAACAGGAGTTTCTTTAGGGCTTGTAAGCTCTTTGCAATCTGGAGCCATATGCCTTTTCAGTACTGCTTCAAGTCCTTACTTGTTAGACCCTTTTTAATTTTGAATTCTTGCCAAGGTTAGACATCATAGCAGAGGCTCCCATTTAAAATCTTATTCTTTACAAAATACCAATATACACTTTGTATTACCTTGTGTGCTACTATGTAGTGTTTGCACAGCTTTATGCTAACAAACAACAAAACCTGGAAGGTAGTCCTATTTTCTTCAGCTTTACCATGCCCTCTTCTGCCTCCTCACACCCAGTTCAAAGCCCATTGCATGTCCATGCTTATGAACTGGGCCACAAGTTACAGGAAGAGCAGGTACAACCCTGGAGTGCAACAAGGAGTCCTTCAGCTTTAAAACATGAAGAAGCTGTGTTCTGGACTGCCTGGTAAAAATCGAACAGCTTCCTCAAAAAGGACAAAAGACACTGCACACTTAGAAACATATCACTGGAAAACAAAATTTAAAAAAAATAAATTAAAGATGAGCTTGAGTACACAATACATACTTTTGACAAAGCTGGCTGAACAGCACTTTGGGAGACAGAGGACCTTTTCCAGCCTCCCTCATGCTGTGAAGGAACAAGAACATTGCTGAAGTCAAAGGTCCCGGGCTGGACAGGTTTACCACCAAAGGATCCTTCAAAAACAAAGGTAAATTACACATCAGATTTCAAAAGTAATGACACATAACTTCTTTCAAGTTACTAGATACATGATAAAGAGCAATGTAACCTTCAGTCTTAAGAGTGTTTCAGGGTGATTTTTTCTAAACGTTGATGTCACCCATTTGATTGAAATAATTTAAGAGCAGGCTTATTATTTTAAGGAGTAATAGTAGCAAAACCAAACAATTCTTGGTGGTAACCAATAACTTTGGAAACAGGCATGTCAATGAGCCAGTCTGGTTCTCACAAAAACAGGCAACCTTTGTATTACCTGCTTTACTCTTACCCCCATACACTGAAGTTCATTTGGAGAGACAACCCTGGTGACCACTTCCATGGGCCAGTGTAAGATTGTGCTCAGGGGCTCTCTGTTACCCAACCTCAGGAACGGGGCGTGCAGCTTCTCTGATCTGTGAGCCACACACTGAAATTTCCACACATCTGACAGCCATGGAAACATAGCCTGTTCCTCCACAAACCAGGTGCTGTGAAGGTACCAGCAGTGGTTCACAGTCAGAGCTGATGGCAGATCCCACACATCCCCTGTGGCACTGGGAGGCAGGCACAGAGTGCATCCTGCACAGCCCCTCTTGGTGTGACATTCACCCCAGCCAGGAGGTTCTGGATCTGGAAGGATCCAGCCAGCAGCCAATCAAGCCAATTTTAAAGCAGAAGACAGTCCTACACTGCTTACACACCGTGTGTCACAATGACCACAGACCACCAGCTCTCCCTAACGTGCTCCAAGGTTTGTATGTGCCCACAGTGCTCCCTATTAGCTGACCTGACTCTCATAAAAACAGATTACAAGTGCCAGATAAACACTTGGAGAGGGTGCCTCATCCAGAAAGCAGATCCACACAAAATGCAGGCGCTATGAACATACATAAAAATAAACTATTTGCTTTATATGCACTATCAAAAGGTGGGAAAAGGTCCCTTACCAAGCAAGAAGCTGCTGGTTTCTACACTACTAATAATTAGATTACTGCAGCCCTCTTATTCTGCACTGGCATACAATGCCCAGAAAACAGTCTTTGCACCAAAGACCTTATTTACATTGTAAATAAATACCATTATATTTCATTGTCATGAAACAAAAAATAAATCTTTCAACCTTGTGGCTGTGCAAGTTACGTATCAAGCATAAGC
The DNA here is from genome assembly GCA_013399455.1 of Anthoscopus minutus. Classification (NCBI taxonomy): domain Eukaryota; kingdom Metazoa; phylum Chordata; class Aves; order Passeriformes; family Paridae; genus Anthoscopus; species Anthoscopus minutus. The sequence continues at coordinate 7,850 of VWYI01018024.1, forward strand.
CAACACCCCACTGGCTTGCTAAGCCTTCAGGCAAAAACAAGCTCCAGACCTCTGCTGTAGCTCAGGATAGCTTCGTGAAACATGCTGCTCAGAACTGCCACTGGAGGAAATAAAGACAGCAATGCAGTGAATTTCACACTATTCTCACCTGAGGAATGAACATCACCTACAGCAACACAGTGAAATCATCATCATTTCAAAGGTATCTGAAACAGAATATTACTCCTCTACCCTCACTGCCACCAGAAAGCTCACAGCAAATATCAAGAACAAAAAGAAAAAAACTAAGAAAAAATTCCCGTATACTGTTTGCTTCAGCTAGCAGAGGGAAAGGGGTATTATCTATTGCCAACAACATAGAATGAAACCCCAAGTCTCTAAGACATGACCAGAACAGCAGAATATTCTTTGGATAATAGCCATAGGAGACAGTTTCCAGATGCCTGCAAGGAGCTTGAGGACAAGAAATTTGTTCCTCAGTGAAATTTCACTTCTAGTTTTAATCCCTTGGCCTGTGAAGCATGTAATAAACTTTACAGGCCTTATCAAAGAAGGGCTGAGATGGACTGGAATAAAATGTTTCACGAACACATTCTAAAGCCAAACAGACTATTTTCTGTATCATACGTTCATACTGAAGAAATTAAATGGCAAATAAAAATAAACCAGCTGCTCTTTATTAAAGTAAGGCATGATACTTCAATATCACAAAATGTGGAAGCAAGTAATGCTTCCTCCTTCTCCAGGGCTGAGTAAGGATTTTTGTAAAAGAAATCAGTTCACAGATAACACAAGCCTGCTAAACAATTAAAATGTGAAAGAAATGGGAGAGTAATGGTGTGCCTTATATGGAGATGTGATTTCCTGTTCTCCAGCTTCTTCCCACATTTTCCCAAATTTGTATTTCTCAGTGCATACTTACCAATTGAGAATCTGAAGTATGACAGATTTTTAACTTTGTTCCTTTCTCCTTTATCTCATACATCAGTTCATTTAGTACGTGAGTCTGTGCCAAGTTCTTAAGGAAAAAAAACCAAGAACCAGCAAACCATGAGAAGCATGCTGATTGTTCAATTACACAATTTCTTTAGTTATGTATTCTAGATTCAAGAGTAGACCAAACCAGATACACTTCAAAATGTGGTTTAGATCCAACCACTAGAAAGAGAACTAAAAAAATCACTGATCTGACTGTTTCTAAAATTGTATTTATTTCTTTCACTGTAATTTCAAAATAGTTCACTGGTAATAACTTTGTTATTTATATTGAACAACAAGATTAATTTATTTTTTCATTTTTTTTTTAGGATGTGGACATTATTATCAGAAACCATTTGCCTCTTTTAAACTCTGCAGTCCCTCTCATCATTCCCCAAGAAACAAAAAGGCTTTGGCACAATGAAAAGTACTATCTCTCTGAATTTAGGAGAGACACCAATGCAACATATCGCAACTTTTTTTCTTTTTGGTCAATTCTAACAGCAGGTCACTTCGATTTCTATGATGCCCTAAGTATGGACAGATAACAATTTGCAGTTTTACTATTTGATGAGTTTTGTAATCAACATCATAAAAACAAAGTGAGGGATGCCAGTGCAGAACACCTTTGTAGAAGTTTTTGTTCACTTGTTCACTCTTATCTGCAGACATAGAGATGTCTCAGCTGATAAGCAACAGTGCAATATAAAACCCACTAAGGCTGCTGCTGCTTTTTTTGAGGATGCCAGATTGGTTGTACACTAAATATCAACAGATGTGTATTAGTATAGCTCATTCCTGTTATACTAGTTGTAAAAAACCCATAATCGATAAAAGTAATTTTATAACTGCAACCATTGAAGGATTTTAAAATCATCCCAATGAACAGCGCAAACATTTACATTATGCACACAATACCACTGTTCACATCACCAGTATGATAGATATCTTGCATTAGTCATGACTGATAATGCTGAATTTCTAATAAAATCATATGTTACAGTACAACCCGCACACATACCCAGTGTGTAAAACACTTGACATTTTCACTTGTTTCACTACTGTGCTAAATGCTACTGATCCAGGAATTCTTTTTTATTACAACAGGAAACACTCCTTGGATAGCAAGAAATAAAAATAATTTGAAAAGGACTTTCAGAAAGCAGAATGAAGATTCATAAAACTCAAAATCTTTTCAGAAGCCCACAGATTATACAGATTAAGTATTTCTGAAATCTGTTAAGAGAAAGTGGTATGATCTTTCTGTCTTACCTGCATGACAGCATTAAAAAAACAGGTATTTCCTAAATTATTTATTCCTTTAACTGGAACTGATGCACTATTACCAGAGCTTTTTCCTTTCAGTATTTCACTTGTTTCACTGTTTTCTTCACGAAGACGTATGATTTTTGATGAACCTGTAATTGAATTATAGATTAATACAACCACATAACTGCATAGTTTAATCAATTAAGTCTTCCATGAGTATGTTTATTAATTTTACATACATGGAAGATACCTTGATAATATTCTATACTGTATACTAACAGTCTGTGGTATGCAGACTTAAAAACACCAAAAACCCCAAAAAACCGGCATCAACAGATAAAGCTCTGGAGAGCAAAATATGCCCTCAACAACTACATATATCCAACAAAACCTTCCATAATAATCAAACTGTCCTAGGAGACTGTAACTTCCACAATTACACAAGCAATAAATGAAGTAAGATGAGTTAGTTTATTAACAATAGATATCTGAGATATATGTTCATTAGAAATCTGAAACACCAGCCAAAGGCTGCTTTTGGTGCATTTGAAAGGAGGTAGCCCAAAGTTACCACTGAATGCTGAGAGTCTGTATCAACTACAGTGTTTCATTCCAACTGCCTTGTAAACAACCCAAATGGATTCATTATCCCTACATTTGCTTCTCAACTCACCTCCCTTTCTCACAGCCTGAGGAATTATTAATGAAATTCACATACACACAATGCTAGTGTTTTAATTTCAAGTAACAAAAAATTGATCAAACTATGCTATAACATCCACATAATTCCTTGTTTCCCTTATTATTTAAATATAGGGGGCAGCAAAGTTAGACAGTCATTAACTTGTAGCCTAGAGGTAATGGAAAGACTTGAGATAACAATATTTAGCCTTGAATTCTACTAGCAACTTTCATATTGTCATGGTTGCAGGACTAAATGTGAACATTACTGACATCTGCAGTGTCTTAAATATTGATTAACAATGCACGTCAATGTAAACGAGTTATGGACTTAATAGATGCCAAGAACTGTGATGCTACAATCTCTGTCTTGACATATGAATTCATGTATTTGTTCTAATGAGTTTCACATTGAAGTCTCATTAAAGTGTTCTTGAGAAATAACTAACAGACCTATTTACGTTAATGAAATTCGCATGCCAAAAGGTTCCTTTCTGTACACTCCTAAATACCTTCTTGCTTAGAAAATGAAAAAAAATATATAATTAAATAAAAAAGAAGTCATTAAAATATCTATTGTATCTGGCAACAAGCTTCTGACGCAGTCTGCCTGCACCCTACAGTGCCATCGAGGTGAAACTATTCTTCCAAATTGTATGAGTTTTTCAAAACAGAGTTAGAGGTGCTTTGCTGTTTAAAAACATTTTTAAATGTTCTTGTTAACAGTGCTTACACAGCTTTAAATTACTCCCCACTCAGGTGGAAAATTAAGACAGTACAAGGGCAAAATAAAAGATGGAGTTCTCCTTGAAAAAGCAGACAAAGTGGTTTTGAACATAATAAACAACAAGTGAGCTGCTCATACCCTGAAACATTCACTGTTTTATGGCTACATGAAGCAGCACCTTTTAACTGGCATGCTTAGGAGGGGAATGCTATAGTGTCTGAGGCTCATCCACCCACAGAGCTCCAGAACAACCACAGCAAGGGAATGGGAGCTCCAAGTATCTGCAACTCAAAGGCACTGCTCTCTCTCAGAAGTTTAATATTGTATCTGGAGATGTTTTCTCCTCAGAGAAGTGAGCTATCAAGAGTTGTGCTGGGGAAAAGAGATGGTTAAAGAGAGAAAAAAAAATGGAAAAAAAAGCCAAAATTGTGGAAATAATTTGTGTATTAGTATACCACAGTTGTTGCATTTATCCATCGGCATTCAAAAACATCTGGGACAGCATCTTAAAGTAAACAATGTTCACAGGGCCATCTGGACAAAACTGCAGGCAAAAATTAAAGCATAAGCATATGGAAAAGCAGATTTTTCTCTTCCCTTTAGCAGTACAGGATGACAAATGTCAAACCTAGATCTGTCCACGCTTCACTGTGCTATGCTTTGCAGCACCACCTGGCTCTCCTTGCACAGCCACCAAATATGGACAGCACTGCCACAGCAGACCATATCTGCAGGGCAAACTCGATAAAAGCATTTCACTTCATGGTTAAATGGCAGCTTCACACAAGTAGCAAGGTTCCATTTGCTGAACCTTACATATAAATTATTTAGGGGAGGGAAAACAAAGCCGAAGCATCCAGCTTTGTGATAAGAGCTGGATGAATACGCAATTACAAAACACAATAAATGAGAACCAGACATCTGACTGCCACAAAGATGGATAATTAATATAGAGATAAGAAATAGTAAGAAATAGGAAAAATGTCTGGATGTTAGCAGCAAGGTTAAGAACCTCCTTTCATTCAGAAGGTTTTAATTACCACCTCTTGATTTTTTAATAATTTTAAAAACACAATCCACATGATATTTTACTGGGTTTTGTATCTGTGAAAAAGTCCTGACAGAAAACTGCTGCTTTGCCATTCCAAACATTACCTGCAGCCTTATAACACAGATATTTTTAAATACATATACAGAGCCAGAGGAGGGACAGCAGTTTTTAATTTAGCTCTGCTCAATGTCTCCGGCTCAGTGATAAATGACAGACAGGCCTGAAGCTGAATGTTTACTTGACATGTGAAGACTTGGTCAGTCTTAATAGAACATGCTGGTAATGACTTTGATAGCTAATACTTCTACAGATTGGGGCTGGAGGGTCCTTCTGCAAGATTAACCCAAGGCTACACGCATGTTATTAATCAAAAAGCTAATATGTAATTTTTTAAAGTGAATTTGCACTGAACAACTGTTTCATTAACCCTTGCTGACTCAAGCTTGCAATCCTGTAATTTAATGGGGGTGCTTTTGGGTATGAAAAGTGAATTTTAAGCCAGTATATACACAAGGATCCCAACTGAAGGATTCCATCAAAATGGCTGTCATCTGCTGCTGCCCACAAGGATCTTCAGCTCCTGGCCTAACAGAATAAAAGAAGTAGTTCAAGTAATTTATCCACATGCAGCAATATTTGTTATACAGGACCTCGTTAACATTAATGAGAGCAAGATGGGTGAAAAGCACAGAAGTAATTAAATTCAGACAGATTTCTGTTGTTAATTAACTCATCTTCTAGAGAATTGACATGATGACCCTTAAGCTCTCTGCTTTTCTCAGGTAGTGTGGACAGGCAGGCCTGTCTGTCCACAGCAAGGACAGAGCATCCCACTGTGCCTGGGACTCACATTCAGACTATGCCCCTCTGTCAGACTTTTTCTGCTTTTTTGCTGCAGAGGTGAACTTTCTGATGCAGCCATACAAGGAAGATTCTCACTTAAGCTGTGCCTTGCTCACTGGAACTTCCTCTTCCTTGGACAAAGTGTGTCTGGCTGCAGAGACGCTCTACTTGAGCACTCTAGCAAAACCCATTGCCTAGCTCTCCATCCAGATCATCACACCCTACTGACCACCTCTCCATAGGCATCAGGTCAGTGCCCACCTCTGGTCCCTTCATGACATCCACCTCCAACTCTCAGACAGCCACCTCTGTACATAGACACAGCCTCGCACTTGGCAAAGCTTCCCGACACCACCCTGCTCTCACCCATGCTAGAAAACCCCCTTCCCATCAGAGCCCAGGGAAGAAAGGCAGCAGCAGCTCTGCTACAGCTCTTGCCCATAAAGCACCCTTTTCTTGCTGCTCTTCCACTCTTCTTGTGCCTGTCCACTCACCTGTGTCCTGTCCCATAAGCTCTCTGGAGGCAAGGAACACTGCTTTGTCCCACAGCTGCTCAGCACCAGCCTCATGGGCAGTGACTGAGATTCCTAAGCCAAACATTAGCATAGACAATGATTCATTCCACAAAGCAAAGCCACTTTCTGCACCAGGTGTACAAACACACACAGTGCCGACACCTCCACTTGCAAAAAGGAAATTTACTGTGGGTTCTCTATCAATTTGTTTCGCCAGCATTTCAAATATTCACAGTGCACATGGACTTCTGTATTGCTTTTGCTGAAACTGAGCTGTGTCTAGGGGTGCAGATGGTATGCAAGCAAGAAGATAAATGACATAGTTTTCTTTCTTTTTCAGCCAGAGGAGTAAGCACTTTTGCTTATCTTTTCAATGCAACTTTTTTTAATTAAAAATAATGGTTCCAGGAATACGCACTTTTATTCCAAGGTCAAGCCTCTTCTATTGAATACAACTCTGGTACTTCAGCTGAAGGTCTTCACAGTAAAAGCAAGGCTAATAGACTTTCTTTTACCAAGTTCTCGTCATGCCGTACTATGAAATGCTACTAAATTGTCTGGCATTCCTTTTTTATCTAAAAAATTTAGGGTTTTTTTTCAACACTGTACAACAATGAGAATCCAACATTTAGAAAAACAACCTGGTTTTCTCCTGAAATATTTACTAGCTTTAGATTTTAAAAGCCCACCTTCTCTAGCAGTGTTACAACCCTACCAAATCAAAGATTATAAACTAAAATTATATATTTCTGAGTCTTGCCACAATGTTATAAACTAGAAAAGACATCTGCACAGCGTGGAAGAGCAACCTATTCAAGGACTGCTTTTGATCCTCCATGCTCAGATGACTTGTGTTAGATACACCTCACAAGTAAATAAATATGTAGATGAGAAGGGTAAAAATGACAGTGTCTAAAAATTTTTTTGTCTATTGTTCAGTTTTCATTCCTTTGCAAAGAGTAGCTCCTGACTAATAACAGAAATAATGTCTTCTTACTAAATTGTATTTCAGATTCAGAGAATCAACGTTATCTGTTTTATTTTGCTAGTTAATTTTAAGTAGAAAGAATGGTCTTTATGATTCCAAACTACATGTAGTAAAAGTCACTTAAGAAAGAATATCATTTTCTTCAATATGATCCTTTGTCAACTGTTAATACCCACAGCAGAATGCAAATTTGCAAAGTTTTTCACCACACTACCTGTTTTTCCATAAAAGTCTGAAAATCTCACATGTACTGTAAAATTATATCCATTTTTATACATCAGTCACAGCCATCAAAACAAAAATCAAGTTTCTAACTTTCACTTATTGGCAAATCCAGGCAGCTGAACCTACTAGCAAAACCTCATTCTTCTGCCTGCCCCTCCCAGCAATAAATTTAACTACAAAATTCAAGAATATATCTTCTTCCTTCCCATTCTTTTGTCACACAAACCAATTTAATTAACTACTCTATAAAAAGTATGCAATCTTATGTTTCCACCAACGTATAATTTGGCTTTTGTAAAGGAAAATACACATAAGATTCACTTTTAAGACTGCAAAACAATTTGTTTTCTCCAGTAAATGAGCAGACACACAGATTGCAATGTCTCAGCATGGTTCCTGTGTACTACATGTGCATTATGTCCATGTGAAGCTCACAAGTGTGCCACACGGACAATACTGCACCTGCCTTTCTGTGGAAATCATCACGGCCTGCTAACCTTCTCCACAAAACAAATTTCTGGGTGGTACACCCTAGAAAGCAATCTTGCTTTCTTCTTCCAGCTTGTGCCCAACATGACCTCTTAACCAAACAGGCTCCTCTAAAAAAAAAGGGGGTAAAAAAAAGAAAAGAGCAGGCATTGCTGGGTACAACAAACCATAGGATCAGATGTGAAAATCACACAGCTGCAAGCATTCTTTTGGGAACCCAGCACTGGGATTTATCTCAATCGCTTAATGTAATTACAAAAGTCAGTCATGTAGTAGTAATGTAATTTGCACATTTTTACAGCTGAAGTGAAGTTGAATCCTTATGAGAGGCCGAATGAAAAGCAGGGATCCTGCTGCCACACTATTCCACCACATTAGTACCAAATGACAAGCATTTTGCTTTTGTTTATTTTGCAAGATGCATTAATTAGGGAATCTATATAAGCCTCCCTCACATGTTTTAACTGATCATTTTATCTTTAAATGAATCCTGCACTTTTGAGAACCAGAAAAAAAATCCTAGCAGCCCAAATTTGCTACTTAATCCATGTTCATACTTCATTTCTACAGAAATTTTGACACAATACCATTTGAATTTTAATGATGCACCATGCCAACCAATTGTTACAACAAAAATAAATCCAGACATAAGATGAATTCTTGTTACAGTGCCACATTCTGCTACAAGAACTGTCTTCACTTTGACTGGTTTTTTAGAAAGGAATGGGTAAAAAAGCACATGATTAATTTTTAGGAGAGAAATATTAATTAATTGTTAATTTTACACTACTTGTTTCTCTTAAGTTATTTTTCTTTTTTTTTAAAGTTAGCTCATGTTTTTAAGGAGTGAATATACAAAATCAATTTTACAAGTCTACACCAACTAATAATTTAAAGAATGACAGTTACACTGAAAATATCAGTGGAACATGAAATAAAATGTTACAGTAAAAAAAAATAAATCCAAACAAAAGTAAAGTTCATTTTCACAGTAATACATCATGTCCTTTTGTGTTTTGGACAGCTGCATGAATTACATCTCAATTTCAGATTTTATTTTTTCAGAATCCCTAAATGTAGTCAAATTTAAAGAAAAGAAAAAAATCTTAGATTTCTGTAGGGGAAGTACCAAGTCTGTCATTTATCAAAATGAACCAAGAGTGCCAGTTCTGGCTGGGAGTTCCCTGTCCTGCACACCAGACATCTATGAATACACGGCTCTTTTCCAGCCACTTCCAGCAAGGAGCCTGGCCCAAAGCAACAGTCCCAGGCAAAGAGCTTTCCTGTCTTTTCCTTCCCACTGAGGAAAACCCAATAAATCCTCTTTGGGCCAACATTCCCAGAATTTTCAGGAATGCAGTCCTGAAACTGCTGAACACAGAGTGGAGAGGGTCACAGACTTTCACCTTTAAAACATCACTGGAAGTTCACACACATGCTTTATGCGTGAAACCAAGCCTGCACTTGAACCTCAACCCTTTCCCAGAATGGACTAGGAGACGTGACAGCCCTGCAGGAGTGACCCTGGCACGCTCAGACCTCTCGCTGCCAAGGCAGGCACCTGCACGGCTATATCTAAGCCCTAAACAAAAAAAAAAATACCATTTTGGTTCCAGTTATAGCAAAGTCTCCAGTTATATCAGCAAAATTTACATGAAATGCAAGCATTTTCAAAACAGCGTATCAAAATTAAACATTGAATATACAGCAGAAACATATGCCACCCTGCTCTGCTATAAATATGCTTACTTTTCCTGAGTTAGTTTGGAATTTTAGTTGCTTAATTTAAGACATTTCACAGAAAACTTCTAAACTTCTTAATCCAAAAGCTCTGAAGTTTCAAAAATTAAGAATCTAATCCATGAGGCACAGAGCTGTATCACTCAAAAAGTTTTATCCAGCAGTACACTAATGGAATAAAATTGTTTTCATTACATTAACTGAAAAAATACACCACAGCATTTTTATCTGCAAGAAAGCTGCTACACCCATTTACTACACATAAATTTGAAACTAAAGCTGTGAATAGAAGTGAAATCACATGCTGTATTTTCACTGCTCCAAGAAAAAAAGATGCAAAAGGTAGCAAAATATCAATTTATTAAAATATAATAATTTCATATACAAACTGTGACTAGATCAAAATTTCCTATTTTTAAGCAGCCCTTCATTTTTTCCCTCAAAAAATATGTAACGTCTCTTTAAACAGGATTATGCACATGCACCTGGAAGAATACTTAGTGTAATTCTGTAAGGCAATTGTTTCCCTTCTTACTTCTAAGTGGTTGATCATCTCTGTTAAAAGATGCAACCAATTGTTTTAAAAGTTTGCTCAAGGTGAATTTTGAGAAGCAAATGTGGAATTCAATGCACTTTCTAAGTCACAAGCCAGAATTGCTGCCACACGTGTTACAGCAGGGGTGACTAACATCAGCACTATCAAGAGTAGACAGTGAGGGCCACACAACAAGTTTGATCAACTTTCACATATATTGAGAAGGTATAGTATGCTTCTAATATAATAAAATAATGTAATACTATCTTATTTTAATAGAAATGACCATTCTACCAATTAAAACCAAACAGTAAAATGGACAAGACATCCAACAGCAGAGTACTAGACAATCCACTTAAACAAATCTAGCTAATTGTGGAGAACAAGTTTAAATCAGAAAAATTTAAGCTGTAATACATCCATACTAAGAAAATCAAATTCATTTATAGTGAATATATAGTGTATGCTTCTATATATTTTTATGCATTAATTTATGATTAATTTATATGGCCTTATCTTATTTAAAGTAATGACTCCTCTATGGTAAACTTTCTTTGTTAAAGATAGAATTTGGAAAAACAGTCCTACAGTACCTAAAATATTTTTAAAATATAATCATACTGGAGAAAAAAAAGTGACGTTATATTTTGACAGGCATTACTTCCCCAAGTAACTTTGCAATTATAAATTACATTATGGTCACATTGTACATAATTTTTCATCTGCATTTTTAACGTGACTCAGAATCTAAAATGCTTATTTTTAGAGACAGTATGTTACAGATGTCTTCAGATAAAACTGTTTGTGCAAACTTACTTGGTTCAGTCCTGGCACCATGTTTTTGAAGGAAGTCAACTATCTGAGCCAGAACCTTTTTGTTGCAGTGTGTTGACAGCTCCTCATCACATTCATAACACCTAAACAAAAGAAGAAACAAATTGGAATTCAAGACTTTCTGCATGCACATCACAGCTCTAGCAAGCCTCCCAAACAACCTTACACAAATTACTTAAGCTCTCAGTTTTAATTTTTTGCACTAAAAAATGGAACAGAATTTATTCCTTCATCTCTTACATGCTCTTCTGTAGATCAGTCCCAATTCACTGTGGTTCTTACAGATTTAAATAATTTCAGAGAATACAAAGGACAAACACACATTACCTTCAGACAGCCTCTTTTTTCTCTATTGAAAGCATTAATTTTATCTGTCAGAATCATTCTTTATCATGAGAAGACAATGCTTTAAGTTATGAGTAGTCCTTACTACAGGCACACACAAACACCTGCATACTGATTCTTACCATATGATCCATGTGCTGAGGTTGATAACGATGCAATGAGGTTCTGTGCGCGCAGTTTGGAAGTGTTTCAGAGAATGCTGGCCTTCTGAATTCTTACTACATCCCTAAAAATGGACACATCAACCCAGTAAGGGGGGAGTCAAGGGAAGAAGGAAAAGACTATATTATTAGTGAATGAACTAGAAAAACTCCACTTTTCAAAACTAGACAAGATGCTATTCTGCCCTACTTATTTAGCATTCATAAGGATTGAGAATATTTAACATTCTCATCTTTTTTACTTGGAAAAATCACTTAAAAATACAGAGATTTATTAAGTTGGTTCTAACTGAATAGAAATAAGTCCTAGCTTTTGGATAAGTATTGAATAAAGATCAATAGACAAAAAATTATACAGTTCACAAAAGCAAGAATGCTCTAGTAATTGTGAATGGAACAACTATGTAGCATATTTGGCCCATAGAATATCAAGGAAGAGGACAACATAGGTAACCCTCACTGCTCAAGAATGTCAAAGGCATTCCAGACAGCAAATTAAAAAAGTACATAAAGTGCTTTGTACTACAAAGCTGCTCAGAACATACTATTTACGTACAGCAATTTCAAGAGAAAGTATTTGCAATTGTTCAATTATTAACAGAGTGGGACTTAGATTTAGGACTGGTTTTTGAACAGGCATAAGTTTTAGAAGCTTTTAACAGCATGAACATGAAGAAGCACACAGAATTAACTCTTTTTAAAAGCCCTCCTTAATGAAAATTTTTCAAACAAGATATGAGTCTTCTTCAGATCTAGTTAACTATCTCCTGAACCCTATGAACAGCATGTTTCTTTGCAAAACCAAATCTGTTCATATTATACTGGTAGGAGCTGGCCTCTACAGTAAAACCTACCGAAAGCCATTTCTATAGCAAAACCTACTGAAATCCCAAGAAAATTTGTTCAGGCAACAATTTGCTGAACCAAGCCTGACACTGCCCATAAATTGAGTTTTGCTGTATCAAAGAAAATTTTTTCTTTACTTCACTCCCAAGGCAGAAATCTGTGAAAGCCCTTGGGGTCAGGACCTGCCATTTTAAACTCTGAGGCCATGATTTGACATTATAACTGATCCAATCTAATAGCTAGTTGCCACAGGAGCAACATTCTCACTCCAGCAGAGTTCTTTCTCCTTGGTTTCAATCAAATCTAGCAATTGAGTGTTCACAGCACAAGCTCATTCAGCAATATACATGTTTGGGTTTTCATTCATTCCTATTTATGGGAAATTCTGCCAGAGGAGCCAGCTGAACGGATGCATTTTGCAGCCACACAGTTCCCAGAGCCAGTTCTCTGTAAGTGGCAAGAGGATGCAGATAAGAACAAAGGCAAGACCATCACTAATTGTGATGCCACACCACACTGTGGCACATAAAGCTAACTCTAAACACTGCCAAAGATGAGACAGGAACGTAAGGTCACATCCCACTTTGCTGAAGCAAAGGAAGCTGAAGCATGGACTCTCACAACTAAGCACTTACGTCACACTGCTCCTCTGGAGGTAATGAGATGCCAAACAGACAAGGATCCACAACAGCAGTCTCCTTTAGAAACCTCACCTCTGCAAACTGAGTGCACATGCTTACCTGAGAGCCACATTTGAGACACAGCCAGATGTCTGAAGGCGCCACGGGCTCACCATCGCTCATCCGCCTCTCCTTCAGGCATTCTGCACAGATTGACCACACGCTCTGGGCCACCACTCTCTTCACATGATGCACGTCCACTGCTTGGCTCACGTGCTGGCAGGTTAACCCTACAGAAAATAACACATACTCGCTTTCATCCAGCAAAAATAGCTATGAAAGAGAGCACATGTACACTGAAAGACCATAGTCTTCAATGAATTCAGCATTACAAAAAAAAAAGCAAAGAATTAAAGTAGGAAAGATCAGCCAGCTGCTCCCCACATACTGAATTTTATGAAGGAATCTCTTTCAGTCTTTCCATGATGGAAATTCTTTTCAAGTCAATAAATGCCACCTCTTAAAACCAGAGAAACTACTTTGTACAAAAGTACAAGGATTACTTTTGTACAAAACTAATTTCCTGTTTTTTTGACAATAAAATAATAGACAAATCTATTTTTGCATATAACAACACAGACCATTGACCTCTTTTCAACCCATAAAGAAAGATTTTTCAAATACTCGTGCATCCCTACTACAACTGCTCATTCTGAATGTGAATATCAACCATTCTTCTCAGTCATATTTTTTTGCACAAATTCCACTATATCACAGCATAAACTAGGTTTGAAGTAATCTCTGAAGGCCACCTTGTCCAAGCTCTCACGTAAAGCAATGCCAAATATTTAGATCTGTTTGTTCATGGCTTTGTTCAGCTGAGTGTTGAGCATCTTCAAGGACTGAGGCTTCACCAACTCACTAGAAAATCAGGTTTCAGTCTGACCACCCCCAGAGAGAATATAAAATAAATTTCCTCACACCTAGTCAAATTTTCCATGCCTTAAATTTGGTCTGTTGCCTTTAGTCCTCTCATTGTGGACTTCCTACAAGAATGTGTGTTCTCTGTAACTACCGTCCTGCAGTCAATGAAAGAAATTATATTTTCACTCCTTTGGCTAAACAAAGACATACCCTTCAGCCCCTCTTCCCACATCATGTTCTCAATCTCCTTAAAAATGTGGAGGGGATGAACCACTGGCCTCACTAACAAGTCAGCCTTTCTAATAAGAGGGAGCCCACAACTGAGCACTGTTCTCCTAATGAAGTCCCACAAGTACTGGAACGATTGAAAGAACCACCTGCCCACCCTGCATTCTCATTCATACAATCCTGCCTAGGGTAGGCACAAACAGCACAGCTTGTTTTTATTCAGTGTGTGCATTAGGACCCCTAGGACCTTTTCTGCAAAGCTGCTTTAATTCCCACCTTGTAACGGCATGTGGTTATGTCCAGGTGCCATACTCTCCACTTGCCATTGTTGAACACAGAAATTTCTGCCTGCCCAAGTCACTCTGACTTGGCAATTTCTGCCTGCCCAAGTGACTCAAGTCACACACCTATCGTCCTGCATATTAACTGCTCCACTCAATTTGTTGCCATGAAGAGATGGCAGAGCACAGCCTCACAATGATAACAACCAGTTTTCTCAGCACCTTCACATGCATTCCATCTGACTCTATGGACTTGTGTGCATCCAGTTTGTTTAACAGTTCTAAATCTTTTACTCTGGACGATGTTTATATCCCAAAGTCTGCCATTAAGATCAGGAGCCAGGAAGGATGAAGGGCAGAGCTTACATGTGAAGACAGAAGCAAAGGAAGACTTGAGTTCCTCAGCCTTTTCCCACATCCTGTGTCCCTAGAACTCCCGCCCCCTCACACAACAGGTTTGCACTCACTCTAGTCTTCATTTTACTCAGTGTATCCATACAGGCTCATCTTACTCTTTACATCCTCCACCAGATCCAATTCTAACTGAAATTGCTTTACCTAATCCCTAATCCTGCATACTACAGAGCTCTGCAAGTGCAGCCCACACCTGCCTCCACCCTCTCTGCCATTGTTTTTTCCCTCTGAGTTCAGCTGGAAGCTCCCTGTTCAGCCATGCAGCCTCCTGCCACGCATGTTTGACCTCATATGGAGAGGAAAGGACCATTCCACTTTGAAGAGGTTGTTGTCAAAGATCAACCACCTCTCAAGCCCTTCAGGGAAGTCATGCATTGTAATAACTGATCATGTCATAAACACTTGACTGGGGATATTTCTGTTACAAATTAAAGCAAGAAAAGAATTTCACAGTACAAATGATTTGTGGTCTTCATCAGTCAACATGGAAATTACTAGCCCTCAACCTCAGGACAAACATCACCCTATGTACTTACCTGAAATATCATCTGAAGAGTCCTCATCCTGTGGCCTGTTAGGCCTTTTGCTTCTCTTCGGCTTCTCAGGGTTGGTTCTTGATGGGTCTTTCACCCGCATCTGTTGCTTACTAGGAAAGAGAAACAGAAGTTAATTTATTGTTCATTGAAATTTTTTACTGAATGTAGCAAGTTCGAACTCTAAAAGCACAAGATCAAATCACACATTCGAACATCAGAAGCAGTTTTAGGCTTGGTCTAACATCAGCTACTGTATTACAAAGAGTATGAATGTGTCCATAATAAACTCTTAGAAATGTTGCAACACCAGTTACACTCCAGGATACTATGAATTGTAGCTGTAGGAGAAGGGGACACGCACACGCTCACTTCTAGGAAGTGGTGTTAAATATTTGAGGTATTAAGATTTCCTTTCTTTTTGTTATTGCAAAGTTACCACAGCTATAACATACCAGAAAAATTTCATCAAAATAAATGTTTCTCTTCCTTAACATATATCCCTTATGAAAGGTTTCAGTCATTCTTTACCTGTGGCACATTCCCTAAATGTTTTTGAGAAATTTCAAACACTTTGAGAAAATAAAGAGTCTTCCAAATCTGATTAGTGTTCTATCCTACAAGGGATGACAGTGGAGTGCAAACTGACCCCTCTACTAAACATTGGAGAATCCACAGAGATTAAGTCTCTCATAGGAAATTTGTGTCATTAATCAAGGAGTCCTATGAGGAACAAAATTAAAGCACAGATATTTGCCAGTAAACTTAAAAAAAATCCTGAGAGATTTCAGCTTACCAGCTATTTAATCAAAATCCAAATGTGAATCCACTGAAGGGTTGCAGTTGTGCATCATACAGACAGCTGCTGGGGCTTAGTTTACAATTTGTCCTTTAATAGTGTGATTCATAAAAACAGATTTTTTTTCCACATACAAAGCATATGAATATAAAATAGTCAAATACACATTGTGAACATGTGAGCCGTTATGTTCAGAAATAAAATGACATCTTGTTGTGCAGCACAAACAGGGTAGTAATGTCACCTGAGCCACTAGGACCAAAGATTTTCAACTGTGCTACTGAATTTAGGTGTAGGAAAACTCTAAAATGCCCTACATTTGGGAATAGCAAAAGGTGTATTCTTACTACAGATCAGTTAGTTAAGCTTGCCAAAGTTTAGCAAGTTTATCTAAAGATTTTTTTAATCTTTTCTGTATATGCATTTAGACCTTTGTACTAGTGAAGCTCTGAGAGACACGGGAATCAACCAGTATATTGAATTCAATATTCCCTCCCCTTACTTATCCACTAAGCCAGTCAGCAGAACAGTCATCAGTATTGATGTTAGAGCACCACCACCACTGGTAACTGAACAGCCTTCCCTGAAGCAAAGCAGGCAATCTGTACCACCAAACTCCTCTTCCAGGTTCCTACACATTTGGATAGATGTCCCTGCATCTGCCCTACGCACTGTTAGTGCTAAACGTTTTCTGAACGAACCATCCCAGTAGAGATGTGCTTTGGACAAGTCAAATTCTTGTAGAGTATGAAAGAAATCTTTATTTGCTGCATCCTTGCATTAACAGCTTCATGTCTCCTCAAGCCTTCAAAACACGGCGCATTCTTTTGCAAAATGCTACATTTACAGAGAAATTAGCTTATATTAAATACTATGATGTTCTTAAATTACAGCTTTCAAATTTTCCTATACTTATGGTTATAAATCTTAGACATGCAAGTGAACAGTGCCACCAAACTCAGCTTTGCTGATTTCCTGAGTTTCTAATTCCTGTTCATACAGTAAGAAAGATCTAAATATTTCAGCTCTTGACTATATATTTTCAGCAGACGTTAGTACACGTAACGTCCATCAACAGCCATGCAACCTGGCATCCCTAGAACATAAGGAGGCTCAAACAACTTCAACTTGTGCCTTGGCAGCTTCTCATACATACCCAAGTTTCATGTGAAACTACCCATCACCACTTGTCACACTGCTGCTTAACTGAGCACAAGATTCATTAAGACATTCATCAAATGGTGGGGCCTATAGAGCTGCTGTGAGAAAACACAAGAACTTACACTAAATTATGTAAGGAGTCAATAGCAAAGACAGCAAAAATGTCCTCCCTAAAGGAACATAGCTGTGTTTAGGTGATTCAACATTGACATAAACAATCTATGAGTTCATTTCAGCATAACAATTTTGATCTCTTTGGACAGATTATGTAAGACTGTCCAAACCACAGACTTCATCCCAATGAAAAGTCATCTTTGTATCAGTACATTAGAGAGCTCCAAAGAATAATTGTAGGCCTAATCAGGTGAAATACAAGCGTTTTCCATCTGTGAAATCCTGCGGCCCTTAGCACAGGTGATACGACCTGGATCAGTACAGCCCAGTGCTGGACCTACATCCTAGGGACCCTCAGGACATGGGGAAAAAACAGTGTCAGCTGATACCCACAATGACTGAAAGCATGGCACTTCAAGCCCAACCTAATCAACATTGCTGTAGAAATGAACACTGGCATAAGAAGCTGCATTCACACTGCACAGCCCAGACACTTTTCAGTCTCCTTTCACTAAGAGCAGACGGAGGAAAAGACAACACGGACCATTAGATTAATTACTTTTCATGGACACACACATAGACGGATAACCATCAGACAATGTTTACTGACCTGTGAGCTCTTGGAAAAAACAGAGCATATCAAGGACTTAGGCAGCCAGGGTTTGTGCCTGATTTTGAAAAGCAGGGAAGTGTGATGGAAGGGTAAGAGCAACGAGACACTCCACATGATCTATGATGCAAGTGTATATAGAGTATATGTATATGGAGTACTGCCTGCCCTTTCCCAGTACATTCAGGGATTGAAAAAATCACAAATTAAAGATTCCATTTAACAAAAACATGATCAACATCAATCAACATAATTTCAAAATCAAATGTTTATGTCAAGAATTTGATTATTGTATTTAATTGAGCTGAACAAGGAATAAACTTAGGTGCTTCAGAAATAACTTCTGAGAAATATTTCCGTTTATGAGAAATAAAAGATTTGAGATTTTATTGAAATGAAAATAGATTCAAGAAAGACTCAAGAAAGCATAAAATATAGCTAAGAAAAAACCAAAAAGGATACTCTATAGCTTATTGTTAGCCATAGGCACAAGCCATTCAGGACAAGCAGGCAAAAGAGAAAAGAATAATTCAGACAAAATTAAGCTAACACGCTGAAGATTAAAAACTAGGGTAGTATTCCCATTATTTGACTCTTTACAGTCCATTCTCTTATTTTTTTAATATGTCCAATGAGAATTTTTTGTCTACAGCCACCAACTGAGGAGTATCCTAAAGGGGACTGACTCTCTTCCTTTTCCTATGCAGAAAACAAATCTTCACTTGAACTTTTCTTTTGCGGTGGAAAAACATATACATTTAAGTTTTACATTTTGTACACTTAAAATCAAGCCATGGTGCACATGATATTTGACTAATGAATCTGAAAATAAAAAGACACTGAATTTTGTGGTAGAAAAACCTGAGTTTAGAGAGTATGTTAGCTCTCCCCTCATCTCTACTTGGCACACAGTAAAAATCTTAAGTAGAAATTATGCAGTTTTTTTGGGAAAAACCCATTATAAAAAGATTAGAAAAATCTAAACCTTTTCCTTTTAAAAAATCATTTCATACAAAACTAAGAACTAATAATTGCCAAAAACAAGTTCAGATTCTTTGAACTCAGCATACAAGAGTTTGAAGTGTAATCATCACCATCACTAGCTATTCTCGGACGACTTTTTACTTCTTAAGACTCCTTATCTCAATCTTCCTACAGAAAGCTGATTAAGATCAAAACCTCCTCACTCAACTGCTCATTTCTACCATTCTAGAAAGAACAAACCGCTTCAAAAGCAGCAGAACGATCTGCCTATCTAATTTTAAAAGCTTCAGATTTGACAGAGTGCCAAAAATCAATGTGCTGAAATTGTTAAGTTAAATCTATAGTGTGCCTAGACTATTTTAAATGTAAGATATGCTTGAAATAGTCTATTTAACAGCATTAATATTTAACAGCATTTATATTTCTACATTTAGAAATTGACCCTCTTCATAAAGTATGTATTTAGGTACTTTCAAGAGTTTAATGTATTCCTAAAATAAATAACAGCTATTTTTTTAAAGATTTACATTTTACAGTAATTCAGTAGAGCTAAGATCAATAAAAGTTACAAGGCTAATATGAACTAAAAATCACTTTTCCTTGGGAAGCCAAACCAAACTAAACCAACCCAACCAACCAATCAGGTTATTCCTCTTCACAACATCTTTATGCAAGAGAGTTGGAGAAGCAAACTGCCTTCATTGTCTCCACTTCCCAAAACCTTTCCCCATCTTACTCCCTTGCACTTCTCGTTTGGAAGATGAGCCCCTCCTCCTAGAA
The DNA here is from genome assembly GCA_013399455.1 of Anthoscopus minutus. NCBI lineage: Eukaryota > Metazoa > Chordata > Aves > Passeriformes > Paridae > Anthoscopus > Anthoscopus minutus. The sequence continues at coordinate 27,525 of VWYI01018024.1, forward strand.
TGTCTACAGTTCACCTACTAAATGTTGAAACGTGTGTCACCTTAGTGAGTCTTCCCATAATGTACCTTCACCACAATGCTTATAAGAAACACAGTCCAGACCACCAGTAATTAGAGAAATAGCCTGCTGCACCAATTAACATCATATCACTGCTTCCATCTGCCTAGATCCACTTTTCCCCTCTTCTTATAATTAGGGTGCAAGCACTTTCAGATAAGTGCCATGTTTTTGTTCTTCTCTCTGAAATACCTATTACAATATTTTCCTGATTCTTGATTAACTAGGAGGATTACAGTTGCCTTACCAGAATGCAAACAAGATAAAAATTATGCCAAACCCACCAGCCTATCTAAGCATACTGACCCTATGAAATGTAGCCAAGTCAGTCTACATATAATCTCCAGGTACTATTTTGGATATGGGTAATACTCTCTCAGAATGACTGTCCATTAACTGTGAAACCAGTATTGTTAATTATTTCATTATTTCATCAGTGAACACCTGAATTCAAATACGCTGGGGCAAATATATTTACCTCAATCCCTCAATTCATCTGAGGCAGCCTAAATTCCAGCTGTCTCACTACTTGTTTTCAAATCTCCAAGTTAAAATTGTATCATTTTACATGGCTAATGCAAAGAAAAACCTGTCACACCGAAAGGCCAGAGCACACACTGAATACTGGGAAAAATTTGCATTTTCATGTAACTTAACTGTCCAGCTGTCAACAGCAGCACTGCACCAAAGGAGTGAAGGAATAGCATAGATGTGCAGATCAAGCCCAAAGATGCTTCAAAACACATCTGTGAAAGGTCCCTGTATGGATCAGTAATGCCAGATCCTCCACAGAAATGCTACATGTTTTGATGTAAGCTGCAAGTTGATATGTTTCAGACATCTGTTCCAAGCATTACCTGTGGCATTTTGCCTTGCTCTCCACTAGACCAAGTGTCACCCAATCAAAACAGGCACCACATCCATCATGGTCAGCAGCTGGGCAGTGTCACCCATCAGCAGGCCAGGAGGCTCAGCGCTCTGACAGCCACTGAAACCTTTTTGGAAAACAAGCCCCTGCTGCCTGCGAGAGCAGTAAAAGGACCAGAATTGCTGACTGGTAGTGGCAGCAAAGCTTCTTCCCCTAGAAAATGTCATCTGAAATTCTGAAAGCGTTATCTCCAAGATTTCCTAGCCCAAAGGCACATCACACATCCTACATTGTCACTGCAGCTCAAAAGCCAATCCTGACCTTGTATTACAGTCCTAAAAAGGGTGAGACACTGCTGTACTTTTGAGCAAGGAGTAAGACAGAGGCTTTGGTCCACTAGATACAACTTTCCAAGTGACAGTAAAAATCTCATAGCATCTCTCACTTTCCGTAATCCACTTCAGCCAGCTGCCCATGTTAAGCATGTTTTATCAACTTTCATGTTGCTATCCTCCACAATACCCCTCAGATTTCCTTCTAAAACTCCCTGCTACAGAAAACTTACCTCTAAGGATGAACAGAAGCCAGAAACAAAAATAAAAAGACTCTGTAACTGCGTTTATGACTAGAGGATATTAAAGCATTGAGTGGGTAAAAAGAGTAGCATTTTGATGGCATACTTTTTGCTAGTATCTCATAGCAAAGTTTTATGGAAAATTTCAGATATACATGGTAATATCCAGCCCCATTCAGCAAATTGCAACTTTTGTTTATGTCCTCTATACCACATTAAATGTTTGGGGGTTTTTTATATCATACCAAAAGGGAAAAACACCTGGGTAGATGCATGTGTGATCCAACATAGGGCTTTCTAAAAAATTCATCCTTTAAAAAGCAAAAGGCTAAATAAATACCATAAAAAGAGCCATAGCTTACAACTAATGATGTTGGCTTGCAGGTGAAAACTTTTTATGTGAAAAGGCAGTCAGATGACAGTCTCCCATGATACAAAGACCAATATTATTGTACCACCACCACAAAAAATCTGAGGGCATAAGAATTTAAACAGCAGAAAAGTAACCAGTAAACTCACAGTACCTTGCCAGGATAATCATGTGGCTAAAAACTGTGGAAAAAGCAGTCCAATACATCATAACAGAAAATAAAGGGCAACATGAGCAAAGGATGAACTTTGGAGAAATGCTAATCCTGTGACTTCAAAGAAATAAAAAAGGAACTGTGGTTGCAGTGTGTGTGTGTGTGACAGAAGGCTGAAACCCACACAAGATAATACTTTAAGCTAAGACTCCTGCTGTACCTCTGCCTAAAGGGCTGAGCTGGAGAACATAAAGGAAGACATGGCTGCCCATAATTTCTCATCTGTTCTGGATGAGTGTTGTGGGAGTTGGTTAATCAGTGAGGGTAGAAGAGATAAAACAGTAAGTTACTGCTAGTTTGAGCTCTTTGAAAGTCTAAGTTTTGCCCGCAAGAACAAAAAATTTAATTCCATTTTCTTCCTCCACACAGACTGCCCCAGTTTGCTTTGATGGCATGTCTAAAGTGGAACAACTTGTCCTCGATCTACAACTGATGCTCAAAACAGAACCCCTGAGACACTAGCTGCAGTTCTGTGAATCTCAGAAAAATAAAGATACAGAGTACCAGTTCTTCAATATTTCATGAAGAAATATGACAAAATATTTACAAGTGTAGTAAACACAAGAACAATTTCACAAAGGCATAATATGCTTCAAGCTAGCACGTGCTCATGTCATTACTATGCTTCTGTTTTAATAGCTAAAAAACGAGAGCAAAAAGATCAAGTCTGTTTAAATACAAGTCTGTTCTTTACACTTATATGAGAAGATTATTTAATGGAATTGGGAAACACTTGTTAAAGATGACATGCAACTAGAATACAGTGCTACACCTGCAGGTATTGCCATCTGCTTCTATGTTCTTGATGTCTTCATTCTACTGCACCTATATTTAATATGCTGTTGTGCATATCCTGTTTAATAGTGTAAGTAGCAACACAGCTATAGCAAGGGCGGGACAAAGTCCTAAAGTAAAGGGCATGACAGTAAAATAAAGAAGGAATAATCAGAGAATCCAAATAATAAATAAAACGTGGAGAGTCGCAGCTATGGGTCTAGAATACCACGTCTCAGGCCAACCGCAAGGACCGGCACCGGGCTGTCATCTAATCGCGGGCACGGGTGGCTCCGCGCCCGCCGAACACCACACCGGAGGCCGCGGCGGCGGCGGCTGCAGGCCGGCACACGCAGCACGGGCAGCGGCGCCCACCGCAGCCCCGCGCCCTCCGCCAAGCGTCAGGGCCGTATGTTCAACCCGCCCACAGCCGCTGCTACCGACTGCCCTCAACCCAACACACCGAGAGACGCGCTGCGGCTCACGGAGGCGACCCGGCGCTGCCGTTCTCATGTCTCGGCAGGGTTAACCCGCTCCACACCGACAGCGGGCGGTCGTCACCCACAACAGCAGCTCGTCGCCGACGACCGATCACGAGCCGCACTTGGCCACCAGCCCGGCGGGAGAAGCGCCGGACAGCGCTGCCGCGGGCGCCGCCGGCAACGGGGAGGGGCGGCCTGCCCGGCTCGGGGCCGCAGCGGGGCAGAGCCCCCTCCTACCGCCCTCAGCCCGCGCCCCGTGTCCGCCCGGCCCCCCCGGGACGCGGCTCCGCAGGCCGCGGG
>VWYI01018024.1:31199-68983 GCA_013399455.1 Anthoscopus minutus
GCCGCGCCGCTCCCCGCCCAGCCGCAGCCCGGGCGGCTCGGCGCGGAGCCCGGGAGAGGCGCACGAGCGGGCGCGGGGTCGGTGCTGTTCCAGGGCACAACGCGTCTCCCGGGTGGGAAGAGCGGTGGGGAAGCGGGGCCGCCTGGGAGCGCACTGGCCCTACTGAGAGGCAACAGGTAGCAACGGGTGTGGCTGCGGGGCGCCCTGGAAACTCAAGGCGAAGGGTGGGCCGACCTTCACTTCTGAGTTTTGCTGAAAGAGCTGGAGATGCTGCGCTGGGTTTGCGCCCGTGGGCAGCGCGTTAAGAGGAGGTTTGTCAGCGCTGTGAACAGTCGTGCCCAGAGGTTATGCCGCAGGGTCTGGGCCCTGCGTGGATTTTCGAGGCAGCCACCTCGAAAGAAAGTGTTTTCCAGAAGGACTGGAAGGAAAACAGCATCAAACGTGCCTATCTCCACCGAAGACAGGTAGAGTAAAGGGTGCCCAGCGCTCGAGGGAGGAGTTACTGGAAACTGGCTTGGGCGCCACTGGATTTGAGTGTGGGAGGTTGTATAGAACTGGAAGGTCAAGTCAAGAAGAGGTGAAATGGAGAGAGGGTCCCAAGAGGTGAAATGAAGGAAGCTGCTGAGGAGTTTACTGAGTGCAGCCATTAAGACAAAAGGAGAATTGGATGTGCTGCTTCCCTCCTTTTCACCAAGCTGCACGAGTCTGCTAAGCTTGATCTCTTCTCAAACTGATCTGACCTCAAATTCTCTCAGTCTTTCACAAGACGGCTAGTGAATGCTTCTCATTTCAGCAAACAAGCTAGTGTGCTCTCTCTTTTTGTACATAGTATGATCCAGGTTCAAATCAAAACCATAAAAATGCTTCTTCCTGTGAATATGCATTTCACATAACAAGTGTTCTGGTGCTTCATATTCAACGCTTTATGGTCCTTATGGTGATACATGCAATAAGAGGAGATTAAGTGTGGTCATTATTTTACTACAGATAAAATATACAGTAAATTATACTTCAAAAGATAATTTCTAGAAGTAGTATATTCTATCCTTACCTTATGGGAAATTGAAAATGCATTAAACCTCAATTCATACATAGATATACTGCTTCAGACAGACAATTTGCAAATGCCTGTCAAGGAGGCCATATGGAGAGGCTAGCAGAAGGGCAGCTAGTGAACCGGTTATATGTGCCAAGTTCAATTTGTCACACTTTACAGTACCAAGAAATACTGTGTTCTTGTTCTGAGAAGGAAAATTCTCATTAGTAAAGATTCAACAACCTACCCCTCAAAATGCATCTTTTATGAAAATATCCAGCATGCCTGCTTTTAAAGACTAGAATTGCTAGTATGTAACATATCTATAAATGTATGCAGTAAATACAGAGTACTGATCTAAAATGTGTGGAACATAAGAACCCGCATTTCTCCATTCACATATGTCTTGGCCATTATTCCTTGTGGCTAGAAGACTGACAGCCTTCAAAACTAAAACTAAAATTCAAAACTGAAACCAGGGATCATTGATTCATAGAATATCCTCAGCCGGAGGGGATATATCAAGTTAAAGTCCAACTCCTGACTGTGCACCGTACAGCCACAAGAAGCAGACACTATGCACCTCATAGTATTGTCCAAATACCCCTTGAAGTCTGGTGAATCTGGGGCTATGACCACTTCCTTGAGGAAGCTGTTCCTGACCACCCTCTGGGTGAAGGTTTTCCTAATATCCAAGCTAGACCTCCTGTGATGCGGCTTCATGCTATTCCCTGTTATCCATTCATTGGTCACCAGAAAGGAGATTGGTGCCTGAGCCACATCTCCCGTGGCTGTAAGCGGACAGTGACAGTGGCAAAAGTGGTGCAGGCCAGTGCTAAAATCACCTTTTCTCCTCGGCGTAACATTTAGAGGCTGAGGATATTTGGATTTGGCATCAAAATTCCTCATCTCTGTTTCATTTTCCAGCCTTTAGTACTTTCAGGTATCTCGGCAGTTTGGGTTGGCCAGTAGAATTTACCCCGCCCAGGCAACGCAGGGTAAAGTGGTGGGTGTACTGAAACCAGAGGCGCTGTCTGTGTGACCTGGCTGTCTCCGGTGCCGGTGGGTGCCACGCGTGGCCACCCCGGCGGCGTTCCCCGCTCCCCTGCGCCGGCCAGCGGCGACCAAGGCTCTGAGCCCCCGCCCCTGTGGAGAAGGCGGTGTCTCCTCCCCGCCGGCGGGGCCGGGGCTGGCTGGGCGGCAGCCATCGCCGGGCGGGCCGGGATGGGCCTCGGAGGCTGGTGGCGGGCGGCGCGGGCCCTGTGGGCGGGGGGCACCGGCTGGAGCCGGGCGGCAGCGCCCGGTGAGCGGGGGCAGGCGGGGGTGGATCTGTCCGGGACGGGCGGGGGCGAGCATGGTCGGCTCCCGGTGGCAGCCCCGTGTGGCTGCGTTTGGCGGCGCTGGCCGAGCCGAGCGGGTCCCGCAGCCGGGCTGACCGGCTGTGCCTCCCCGCCAGGCCCCACCTGCCGCAGCCTCTGCAACGCCGCAGCGCCAAACCTCTCCTACCAGGAGCTCAAAGACCTGAAGAAGGCCAACGTCCTTCACATTGACGTGCGGGAGAGGTGGGAGATCGACAGGTTTGGAAAAATCCCGGAGTCCATCAACATACCGCGTAAGTTGCCAACGCCGCTATGTGCAGGCGTCGGGGGTTCCGTGTTCCTCCTGGCTCCAATGGTGACTGAGCAAAGAGGAACGGTGCTAGAAAGCTGCTGACACGTAATAAGGCTGAACTTTTCCTCCAGAGGAATTAGAAGTCTTGTAATGTAAACTTGTCTGTGGATGGAGGATAAACAATAGCTTGTTTCCTGTATTTCCCAGTGGGTGAATTAATGGAAGCTCTACAAATGGACCCAACGGAGTTCAAGGAGCAGTATAATCACAAAATGCCATCCAAGTCAGACCCTGTGGTTTTCTCCTGTTTGGCAGGAACAAGAAGTAAACAAGCACTTGCTTTTGCCATGTCTTTGGGTTTCAGCAGGTATGACTTTGTGTGTAAGGATGGGATTAATGATGTTCCCCCTCATGAAGCAGAACACATACTCACCTTGGGGGAAAGGGTAAAAATTTCCATATGGAATATGAACAAAACAATTGATATTTGATTAGACACCTCTTCTTGTCTCCACTGAGCCCTGAAGGATGCCATTGGGTGTTGCAGCAAAGTGAGGTGCACCACCCTCTGAAACAACCCCTCAGCAGCTCTGCACTTGTGCCACAGGTGACACAAGCTGCTGCAAGAACACACTGCCAATGAAGGGCCCTTCTGCCTATTAGGGCTCCCTTGCTGACATTCTTCATCCCTATACAGCTTCATAACCATTAGTCTTGAGATGCAGGAAGATTGGAAAGGTGGAGAACTGCTTGCTTTGGTAATAGGACAATCTTAAATAGTTTAAGAACCCACACCCTTTTTTGAATTGCAGTTCTCCCTGTACAGTCCACTGTTGACAAAGGGTGCCTTCACTTCCTGTAAAGCTTTGGATTATTTGCCAGAAGTAAAGCAGTGAAGGCAATAACTAACAAAACAATGAGATGATGATAGAGTAAAATGCAGCATTTTGTTTGTAGAATTGTTAAGCCTATCTTTGGAAGATGCCTCGCTGTCTTGAGGACTGCAGATAAAATTTAAGACATAGGTTATTTGCTCATGTTTTCACTGAACTGCAGTTCAGGAAATGGAACAATCATAATAATTTTAGTCAAAAGTATGGAAGCATGTTCTTGTTTTAAAGTGAAAAATATTCTCCATTTCCTGTTTTTCATGCTGCCTAATTGAAGGAGTCAGTATTGTTTTGCATGGTGGATTTTTGTTTTACAGAGCTTAGTTTTGCTCAGACCTAGAGAACATGTAGGTTTGCAAGGAAGTAAAGATCAGTGTGCTGGGTTTTTATTTGGTGACAGCTGAAGTATTAGACATAATAAATAGATCTGTAAATCTCCCACTGCTGAGAATCTGTTCTCACTCTTAAAAAAGAACTTCCAACTGTTTCATTGATCCAGCTGCTATTTCTTGCTTGATGTTTGAACTCCAGCATTGTCATTTAGAAGAAAAGAGTTACAGAACTCACTGCATGGAAGCAGGTAGTATTAAAGGACTGTCACTGAAGCTAGGTACAAGTGTATATGGTTGCCTAGAATTTGTGTTTTATCTTTTTTTTTAATCTGTTTTTGTAGGGTTTTTTTGGTAGTAGGGTTTTGGGTTTGAGTGTTCATTACTTTTGGTTTCTTTTTTTTTTTTTGCTGTGGCCTCTTAAGAGACAATATTAAGGACTCTTCTTGAGAAAAGTATCTTCTGCATATTTACAGAGTTCAGCAGTATGCTGGTGGCTTTGACGACTGGGTAAAACATGAACCTCCAGAAAAGAAATGAAGATGACCGCCCCAGCCCTTCAGGGCTTGAGGATGGTTTGTAGGTTTTAGCAAACTGCATGCATTCCCCTTCCATAATAAAGCTCACTTTGGCTTCTTGTGTAAATGGACATCCACCTTCAAACAGCCATGCGTATCAACTGCTTGGTTTGAATTATACCCAAAGAATACACCATCAACAGAGGACATTCAATTTGCTCAACCTTTTAAACCTTTATTTTGGGTTATGGTTTTCGTGAATGCATGTGAAGAGAACCTAAGTGGAGATGGTTTGCTTTTTTGTATGATGATAGGACAAATAAAGTTATTAGTTCTCAAATACCTGTGTCGGATAGTTTGTTTAGAATAGTCAAACTGCAGATACTCTAGTATCCAGGGGTCAAGGAGACAACAGAAACCCACTGCTGGGTGTATTGTGTCCTCACTAGGACTAATGATGCCTTCTGAAGACTGTTAAAGTCGGACTGTATAAAGGATTTCAGAGCCACTGAAAATATTTAGTTAAATGTATAATTCATCTTGCTTAGCTGTATTGATCAAGCCACCAAATTTCAGCATACAAATGGACAAAGCAAGGCAATCTAATCAACTAAGTCAGTACTTAGTCATAAGCAGCAAATGCTTCCTTTTATAGCTACGTTAAGGTTTGTTGGGAACACCTGAAACTACATAACTACAAAAAACAAGTTATTCTGTGTTACACCAAGATCTGTCTAGCCTGTTATCTTCTGTTTGGCAGCAACTGGTAATAAACATCTGAGGAAGAGCATAAAATAGGATTAGCATGTAGTAATACAATTTCATTTACAACTCAGTGTGCTTCAGCCTNATGACCACTTCCTTGAGGAAGCTGTTCCTGACCACCCTCTGGGTGAAGGTTTTCCTAATATCCAAGCTAGACCTCCTGTGATGCGGCTTCATGCTATTCCCTGTTATCCATTCATTGGTCACCAGAAAGGAGATTGGTGCCTGAGCCACATCTCCCGTGGCTGTAAGCGGACAGTGACAGTGGCAAAAGTGGTGCAGGCCAGTGCTAAAATCACCTTTTCTCCTCGGCGTAACATTTAGAGGCTGAGGATATTTGGATTTGGCATCAAAATTCCTCATCTCTGTTTCATTTTCCAGCCTTTAGTACTTTCAGGTATCTCGGCAGTTTGGGTTGGCCAGTAGAATTTACCGCGCCCAGGCAACGCAGGGTAAAGTGGTGGGTGTACTGAAACCAGAGGCGCTGTCTGTGTGACCTGGCTGTCTCCGGTGCCGGTGGGTGCCACGCGTGGCCACCCCGGCGGCGTTCCCCGCTCCCCTGCGCCGGCCAGCGGCGACCAAGGCTCTGAGCCCCCGCCCCTGTGGAGAAGGCGGTGTCTCCTCCCCGCCGGCGGGGCCGGGGCTGGCTGGGCGGCAGCCATCGCCGGGCGGGCCGGGATGGGCCTCGGAGGCTGGTGGCGGGCGGCGCGGGCCCTGTGGGCGGGGGGCACCGGCTGGAGCCGGGCGGCAGCGCCCGGTGAGCGGGGGCAGGCGNTTGTACATTTTTAATGGAAGCTCTCATCAGATACAGCACTGGTGAGAAATCTTTCCTTTGTTGCTTCCCAAATTGCCATGTATTCTTTTAATCAGCTGCTCTGGCTTCTTCTGTCAGAAGTGAGCCGTTGTCACCTATCAGTCTTCACACCACCCATGATTTTTCTACATACCTGCTGTCTTCTCTGAACTGTGGAGTTGTGGGTTGGTTTTTTATAATTGGAAAATTACTTTATACCTCTTTTTCTCTTTTTTATTAATCGTGATAGTTTCTTTGCAAGATGTTTCTGAAATTATTTGTAGCTTGTCAAACTAGATGATCCTTTCTAATTTGCTTTCCAAATGAGTTTGAGTTAAATAACTTGTCTGATCCAGTTTCTTTCTTTTGGGATTTTTCCTTGAGTCTTTTTGGCATAGATGGCTTGTTTACTTTGACATTTCAGAGTCACCTGTTGCCATATGATCGATCTGTGAAGACTTTCAGCTACCTCTCTTTCAATGATACCATATTTTTATGCATCTCTCCTTTGAAGTGAAGCACTTCTTCACTTCTCACTTTGAAGAAAGGTGGGGTTTTTTCTGCCTGCTTAGTAGCAAGACTGTTGAATTCACATTATGTTCAATTTCTTGTTCAAAATTACATCTTTTAAAAACTGTCTTTACTGAATCCAGCTCTTTTGACTGCAGTTTATTGCCTACTACTGTTTTTACTAGAATCAAAGCTGGTAAAATTAGCCTCTTCTTCCCAGTAGAGAAATGCCTTCAGAAACTTCTAGGTACCATCAAGAAGTGCCTGACCTTTTAGCATTGAGAATTAGGTCCCATTTTGCTTCACATGTGAAGTAAAGTCAGCAAAGACTCTTCAGCAGCAAGAAAAAATGTCATTACTCTAGAAATAATTCTTCATTAATTCCCCAATTCTGAAACATGAACCTTCTTGGCAGATTACATGGTATATGTGAGAAGACTGATGCTTACCTAAAGAACAGTTCTTGTTTAAGAACTCCACACAACAGAGATCAAGTCACTTTGATTTATTTCTATTCCCCAAGTCCACATTACAAATAGCACATTTTAGACTTCAAGAAATGAAAGCAAAATAGCCGAATTCCACTTCATCAATCAAGTGTCTATAAAAGGTATGGATCAAATGGCAGCCTAGTAGCAAAGACAAAAATGTGTATTTTTTGTGTTTGGGGCTGGTTCACATAATGGTTTATGGAAATAACCTGAACAGAAATAAATGCTAGTAGCCTAAGGGCTACATACAAAAATACTTCAGTTATATTTCACTGAATGACCAGCCAATTACAAAGACAGGTATTTGCAAAAACAGGTGGGTTTTTTTAAGGGGCCAGTTTTCTGAAGCAAGACACATCACACAGTACATTTTCCACAGTCTCCCTCCAGTATTTCAGAGCAGTGAAACGTGTTTCAGGAAAACAAAACAAGACAAGAGAGAGAACAATGTTACTGAACTTTATCATTCAACTTTTATACTTGGCCAAGTTGACATTACAATTCAAAATAACTGTTGTTGTATAGAACTTAATTAGAAACAAAGTTATTTAAAAAATCAAGAAATCAATTAAGGCCAATTCCTGTCTTCGGTGGGATATCTGCCTGAGTAAGGAATGCAGGATATGGCCTTCTGTTTGAAGAAATCTCATTTTCTCCAGCACAAGTTAACCAAGGAATCCCATTTCAGTTATTCTAGAGTTGTTTCTAACATCTCAATTAAAATTAGCCAGTATGAAGCTCACCAAACACTTGATCCTCTTAAATAAACTCTCTAATGAACCACACAAATTCACACTAACAGTGTATATATTTTCTACTAAAAAAATCCACCATAGAAAATAGCAATAATATCCAGATTTGTGGTTGATTGTGAAATATTCGGATTGTACCATACAGTACATTTATTTGAAAAAAAAATCCTAGTATGTTGGGTTGTCTTAATTCCTAACACTTGAAATGTTTCAGAAAACTGCAGAATCACTATACATATTGCACTTCTCTGGTAAGCTGGGCTACTATGTATCATAGCAAAAACAACCAAGTAGATCTACTGAGGAATACAGCTTTTTTTAAACCCAAAAATAGAAACTGACTTTCTTTCCTGCAGCTTTCATTAAAACTGTAACAATATTCTTTACACACTCTTCTAGGCATTTGAAGGACGGTGTGCTGCTTGTCACAGAATCTGTATTTTATTTTTTTAAAATCAACAAAACTGAAGGTAATGGATAGATTCAACATAAGAGTGCACTATCTTCCTTCAGTCACAAACAAAATTAAGACAACACAAGTCATTAATACAGTTACACTTAGGCCTCGGGTTACTGTTGCTCTAAAAATAGTTCACTTCAACACAAATAAAACCAATAATGAACGAATTGTTTTGAGTGAAAAATGTTAATTTTTTGCAGCTTGGTTTAAAGTTTGATTCCTTACACTGAAAAATCTTAGCACATTTGCTCCAGCGTCAGAGAAAATGATGTAGTTTTAGAGAAAAAGCTTTCAAAATGCTTGACACAAACAAGCTATTTATTCTTCAAGTTCTTTGTCAAAGATGTTACTAAAACCTTCTGTCCATTTCATGAACACAGGAAATATCACAGGATGTCTTGAGTCAAAGTGGTCCATAAAGAAATTCTTTGGAATGCCTTAAGATTGGCTATAACTAGAGTTCTGGCTACCATTTGGACCCTGTTCTCCTTCGCTGTTGAAGAAAACAAAAAGGTGTCTCTTCAATAAGAAGCATCACATTACATTTTATCCTTTTTTTAAATTAAAAATACAGTATTCTGAAAATAATAAAACCTTTTGAAATAAAATACTTCAAATTATAAAAAGTTCATAAAAAATGCAAAGATTATTCTCAGTATGCATAATTTCACCATATTTATGTGAATAATAATTTCAATATATGCCCATGAAGCTGCCTGCTGATTCTACTTCTGAAGTCAACATTGCAAAGTTCACATTACATAAGCATGTGCACAGGAATTTGCATGTGCAGATTCCCAACAGTGATATTTAATCACAGTAATTAAATACAACATCAAGCAGGCTCAGTTCCATTGAATCTGGCCCAGCCATAGAGCCTCACACTGGGGTTCCTTACATTTGCTGAGCTGTATTATCACATTCTAATCAAATTAACACTCTCCATAAGATAATGAATGTTATGCTTCCCACTAGCTCCTGAACAATCAGGCTGGTTTTGTATCAGAAATATCTGCACTGTAAAAACATACGCTATACCCTGAATTAAACATTTACAAATTCTTAAGATTCCATAGGAAAGGTGTAATAAGGAAGTACCATACCTGTTTGGAGGTGGTTTTGGTTTAGGCATTTTACTAAGAATAGTAGCCATCTCTTTCCTCTCATCAAAGTTCTTCCACTGTTCATACAGCTTCAGAATAACCCTGATTATTTCTAAAATCTGCATTAGAAAGAAGATTCTAAGGTCAGACATGATAGTGGTTTTATCTTTGTCATAGCCCGTTTAAGTCTGCAATTAACTAAACAGGCCCCAAACTGAAACTAAACCACACAATTTTCAAATTATAAACAGAGCTGTCTCACACTTAATTTGGTTGCAAAAAAGCATTTAATTAGTTTTTTGATTTAATTTTGAATTGAAGCCTGAACAGAATACTTGCCCTTTCAACTGTATTTACTGTTTCTCTTCCCGTGCAAACTAAATACCTTTTTATTTATTTACAACTACTGTCACAGCTTATAACCAAGCTCCTGGGAAAATACAGACTTGAGCAGCATGACTGCAGCTGCATGACTGTGCATTATCAAAACAGTAATTGATGATTATCAATGTTCTCTACATATTAGGGGCACAGTGTGGGAAAACAAAAGCCCAAAACTACAAAACATTCATCTGACTCTTTCCTTCCAAGAAACAGAGCCAAGAAGTTTTTAAATACTTCTTATGTTCTTATATACATATAATAAGAATTGTTGACACTTCATATTCTGCTTCTGGAAGCATAGGCATTCCATACCAGTTTGGACACTTTCTATCTACCTTAATTTCCTATTAAATTCCTAGTGCAACATTCTGTATAAAAGCTGGAGAATGTTTTATTCCTAATATGTTTCATCATTCTCTAAAATAATAAAGTAGACTTCTTTCTTCTTTTTAATACATGAACTTTGATTAAGTGATAGAGTAATATATTTTGTCCTTGAAAAAAAAGTCATAGTTGGTGAAGAAGTCTGTGGTGTTCATGTGAAAAAAATCAAGCTTAGGCTTTATCACCAACATGAGAACCAATATATGTAAACATTCAAAGATAATCAGTATCAAGCTTATGGTAATTTTATCTATTAAATACAGGTTGGTTCTCCTTTGCTGCCAGTTTATTATCACTCTGCCTTTAAATGTATGACAGCACAGTTCACAGAGCTCTCGATGCAGCATAGCATCCACATTGTGCTTAAATTTCAAGACAAATCCTGGAATACAAACACAATGCCATAACATCCGTGGGATAAAGGGCAATACCAGGGGCACAGAGGGAAATGGTACATCTCAATCATAATAGGCTACTTAATTCCAGACACTCTGTTTCAAAAAAAGACTGATAAAAAGTGGAACTGTGAGAAGGAATATGTGTACTACTTCAATTGCTTGCTGGAGCTAAATAAAGGTTAAAGAAGCCAACCTAAAAAGTAAAAAAACTAGAGAGGATGAAGAACATTTTAAGTATAAGGACAACTGCACCCTGAAACCTAACAAATTAATGAAGGAGATTATTTGACATGGAATTTGCATTAGCAGGGAACTCAACAGAACGATCTTGGTGTCTGCCTGTTCAGCACTGATTGAAGTCACAGCACTGGGCATCCTGAAAGTGTCAAAAATGTTCTGCACGATGCTATAAACTGCACATGTATAGGGAGAAAATTAGAATGGTGTGCTGGCATGATGCTGGAAAGTCAGTCAGAAAATCACATGCACTTGAACTTAAAAGTCAAACTCATGCTGGCAATCTTGTGTGATGGAAAGACACTGGGAATTCTTTTTCTGGCAAACAATGTAAAAGATACTGGGTTTATATTTCTGGAAAATGGCAATACCAGCAATGCTCTTCTGTTATGCAATGGTTTTGTCTTGACTTTCAGAGCAGGGTGATAACCAAATAACCTAACATTGTCTCCCGTCCAAAGAGATCTGCCTAACTGCAACAGCATCTAACCAGATCACTGAATATTAAGTTCAAATCAGTACTGCAGATGTGTAAGACAACCATGACTACCACTTCTGGTCAGTCTACAGCAAGTGGTGGGAATAAAAAGCAGAGTACCTTTTCCATATCAACAGACAGCTCAGCAAACCATTGCCTTGCATCCTTCTGCTGGACAACACAGGCCACATGTAGGCAAGCTGCAAAGATCAGGTGACATGGATATTGAACAAAGATACACTCACAATACAGTTAGAAATACTCAATTTTTTATAAACCCTATACAGCTCAACAGAGAAAACTTGGGATTAATTATCTAACTTTTCTTTAAGGTTTTTTTAAGTTGTAAGGCTACAGTGCTGTATGAAACACAACCTGAAGCATCTTATGAGGGCACTCTGGGGAATGCTTGTGATGGGACAGTGCACAGAATACATCCAGTTAAACATGACAGGAGATATTGTTACTTACCTAGAGCTATCATGAAAGGAGGGTACAGCAGACAAAGATCAGTTCTATATGTGTCATTCACTATCCTCCTGTGCAAAAAAGAACTTGTAAGTATCTTCTTATTCACCTTTAGACTACATTCCTTCAAAAACTGTTGCTAGTTTACAAATACTTTGTCAGTTTTCCAGATGGCCGCAGCTATGAGGCTGCAGGGCAAAATGTCAAGGAAAGAGATATCTTCCCTTGTAAAAATCTCTTAAGGCCTTTCTTTTTTTCCCTTGTAGTCACAGCAGAAGTTTATTTAGAAATATTCTTTTCGTATATAAATGTCTTTTTCGTATATAAATGTCTTTCTGATGGTATGTATACCATCAAATAATCAAATAATTATCGGTTCCACAAATAAGTAAGCATAAAAGTAGTAATTCTACATTCTTGCTGTATTTGAAACAGCTGAGTATTAAGAGTTCTGCTAATACAGCTAAAAACCCCTATATATTGCTTCTGTCTCCTATGACATGCTACAACAAAAAGACAATGTTGACAAAAAGAAATTTCCTCTACACATAGAAAATAAAAATTAAGACCACTGCAAAGTAAAATCATTACAGGGTTAAAGACAGAATAAGCTAAGTCAGGGATATATACATGCACAGGTTAACTAGGGCACCCTTTGTATTCAAATATGGCTAAGCCTGCTTTGTTCAGCAAAAGCTTAACCACCTTTGAAGCATAACTGTTAAACACTTGCATTCTTGATGAAAGGAGGAACTATTTCCACTGTCTTCATTACCATGCAAGAGGTAGCAGCATGTCTTCTTGGCCCATATCTTGCACATATTGGAGCAAAGGTCTATAAGGATGATATACTATCAAACAGCAGTCCTAGGAAGAATGTCATTGGGACAGAAGTTAGATTACAATGCAAAGCACATTGTCAGTTCACATTAAAACATTTGGTTTACAAGTCAATTACTGATTATTTTTTTAAGTAGCATTCTAACACCTAGCCCTGCTCTAATGAGGGCAGTGCTCTCTCTAGAATACCATTACATAGTACAGTTGCCAGTCTGTCAATGTCCTTCCCCTAAGAGACACAGAAAGTCGCATCTGCAGCACACTGAAACCTCATTTGCTTACAAACCCGTAATTCCCACTTGGAAATACAAAACGCTGCCAGAAAACAGTCTGCTACTAAATACCATACATGGAGAGCTTGCCAAAATAATTGATGCTGGTTTGAAAAGAAAGAAAATAAAAATTCCACTGCTTCCCAAATCCCCTCATTTCAGGTCCAGACAAACAAGAGGGAATAATCCTCTTGCTAAAAGCAGCCACCTGTGTGGCTACTACAGGGAAAAGAGGGATTAAGTTACATGTGCTGAACACTTAAATGAAACACTGTTACTGCACACACTATATATTGCATAGCATACTGGAAAAATAAGTGGATCTCCAAAACATAATTTCTTGTACATGCAATTGCTTGTGCTAAAACTCCTGTATACAAAATTCAAGAGTTACTGCCATGTATAGCAGAGATATCAAGGACTAAATCTAAACAAGAATATAAAAACTGTATTAAAACAACTTGTAGGTACAAACAAAACCTTTGATCTGATCTCTTCTGTGTTCAGTTCCCAAAACATACTCTCTCATCTGCCATCTAAGCTGCTCCCTGGTTTCTCTCTCCTCTTCTCTGCACTTGAGCAGAACTGCTCTAATACAGTAGTACTAGAGTTCAGTGCTTAACCCATCCAAGTCCAAGCCATATGCAAAAATTAGGCACAACTCTACCTGAGGCCCCTAAGAAGCCTGGGTTGCCTCCTTTCAGCTACCCAAGCAAACATAGGAATGGGATAGCTGCCTTATAGAAGTCAGGCATAGCTCCTTTCTTTGAAAGGGTCTGGAAGAAAATGTCCTCCTTGTGCTCCTTCGATCCAACAGCCTAACAGTTACAGCACCATCTCAGAAAATGGGAGGCCTGAATTCAGTTTCTTCCTCAAAGGATTCAAACCTACATCACTTCCTAGAAGATTACTCTAATTATTAGGTTGTTACAGACTAGCCTGAATGGGATAGTACCCACACCTTCTGCTGGAACATACATTTGTAGCCCCAGATTCTCCTAGGCAAGAAAAAGAGGGCATAGAAAGAATACAACTCTTCATGGTCATGACTGGCCATTCCATCTAAGGGAAAAAAGGACACTGACATCCCAGTCTCTGCATCAGGACTTAGATACAGTTACCTCTCTCACAAAACCAGAAGCAGTTCCACCAAAAAACCCAACATACCATTAATTCTAAGAGATAGAATTCACATTCTAGTATCTGTAAAGAAGCAAAATCACAGTTAATAAGCAGCATGTTTCAGGCAGCAGAAAGAATTAACTGACACACAGTTTGACATCACAAATGCACAGGAATTCTCAACAACTACTTCCAATGGTCCTAAAAGCAACTACAAAATCAAACAAAAATAAAACTATTACTGGCTATTGCCTTATCACTATTATAACTTAACTCCAGTCATAATAACAATGAATTTAAATATTTTGCATCAAGTTTGCTATGAGAGACTGTTTCATTGGCAGCACTTGTCAGATTCGTTTCTACACCTAGTAGCAGCATATTGTTCCCGGTGCATAAAAACTTCACAGCAACAGAGAAGTTCTTTTGTAGAATTTGTCTTCATCAGGCCACTAACTTGTCAAATAGCCTTTCAAAACATTTTCAGCTTAAATTTCACACAAAATATGCTGTCCGATTGCAGCAATTAAATCAGCTCTCATTCTCAATAAAGAAGGTGATGTATTGGTGACATCAAGGAAAAGACTGGACAACTTTGGCTATACGAAAGCAGTACTCCAAAACATATTTCCATTTGCCTTTATTTGTAACACAGCAGTGTAGTTTTATTATAATGTCATAGGTATTTTATAGTCTGATGTATCATTTGGTTTTCTAGATTGGGTGAAAAGCAAACCAACAAAAAAGTAGTATTTTTTACAGACAATCTAAAACTATTAAGATGTTTAGCTTCCAAAATTCTACAGCAGAGGTCAAAATTGGTTTTAAGAAAAACTACAGTACTTCTAAGTACTCTGACTGAGAATACCTTGAGAACCACGGGTAAATTTAAAATGTAAGTACTAATTAAAAACTATTTTTCAAGAACCATAAAATTTTAAAGGCAAAAATAAAACTGCTTTCTGTAAGCCAGCTGCTCATGTGTGCAAGCTTGGAAGCATTCCAGGCGCAAAGGCCATTTACTTTCCCTGGAGCAATGTATTTGTAACCAAGAATTTTCAAAAAAACCTACATCTCTTTTTTCATCATGCTATAGAAAACCACCATTTCAGTCACCCTATTACATCACTTGTCTTTCCTGTCAACAATTTAAGGAAAGGAGGTTACGTAAGATTTTTATTATTTTTAAAAGTAACTTTCCCAATATTCCATACAAAACTACTCATGAACGATCCCCACATGTGAGTATGAAAATATTTCTTTATTCGAATTTAAAAAACAGAATTTCCTGCTAAAAATTATTAATTTATTTGATCAATCATTTGTATTTCAAATAGCATACTTACATGGTTCATCCTATAAGGAAACTCCTTTGGAAAGGCATATGAAAACCTAGTTTTCACTACAGTAAACAGAAAAAAGTATGTTAAAAATATGTAATTAATATTTTTACTTCTTTCCCTTTCTATTCATTCACCTATATATATAGCCCTTCAAATCTATCTGGCAGCACAACTTTCACTTTGCGGCTTTCAATAAAAAGGTTTGTATTTCAAAGAGAAGAGAGAAGTTAAAAGATTTACAATCCTGAAAAGGAAAGAGAAATACACTTGAAACCCAGATTTGCACAGATACTCAGCCAGACACTTGACTGCTGCTTTGGACACCATTCTGGGTAACCACCAGCTAGCTAAGGAACACCTAACTTCCCAGAACTTATCATTCACAGAGCACTCCAGCTACTGATATTCAGAATGTCAGCTCCAACACTAAATCCAAATGGAAGTTTTATGTGAGATTTTTTACACAGGTCTGATCCTTCAGCATGCAGGATTTTAAAAGAACTAATGAAGTCTTAGAAAAGCAAGCCCAAGGGCAGGGGTAAGGGAGCTCAGCCAGATTTCTTGCAGGTCCATAATGTAATGAAGATCTCCAATTGAGATATTTAATTAATCTTTGTGTATTTTACAAGAAGAACGAGTACAGTCAGTGCACTGATAATAAGCATGTTAATATGCATAACCAGAGTGATTTCATGTTAGAATGTTGAACAAAAAAAAACAAGAACACTTGAAGATGTGGATTTGAGATTTGTACAAGTAATTATTTAAAAATCTATTTTAAGTCCTTGTCCTCCAAGGAAAACAGGAAACATTTAACATCCTGGAAGTGAACAATATTCCTTATATTAATGAGAGACAGTGTATTATAAAATTATATTATCAATATTACTTCCAGAAAATCAATATGACATTCACTTCAAAGGAACACAGCATCAGTCCTCTGGACCAAAGAATTAACCATTTAGACCTGTGTTGAACTTTGCTAGAAAATTTGTTGCAGGACAACAAGACTGTGCTACTGGTTGGAAATATTATTTCAAGAAAGAGAAGAATTAATAAAAGAGTTTCTCAAGATGTATGCAAACTGAAGAGGTACATGGTAAAAAAAAATACGAATTTGAGAAAGAAGATAGGGAGAACAAGCATTTTTTCAACAAAGCAAACCATAGACACAACCACTACACGAAGCTGTCATTTCAGTGAGATGTGTTAACAGAGGGAAAACCTTTTGAAGAGGTTGTTGAAAATCAGGATAACATTTTCTTCCTTAAAAAGGAAGTATATGTTATTAACTTCATGTTGCTACCTAGTTAAAAGCAAGCAAACCTCTTAAACCAGCCATTATTACATTAGTCACCCCTTTCATTAGGTTGTTCTTGCTTTTATTTGTCTTGCCTGATCTTTTCTTGCCTTTGGTATTAAGACCTCCCTAAAACTGCTGTGTGCTACTGAAGCAACTCTGGTAAAGGAAGACCTTTATAAAAGAATAAATGTTTGTTTATTATTTGGTTATTAAGTTAATGTCTGTTGCATTTGTTTATTACGTTAATGTCCGTTGCATTTTGCCCCCACTTCCATGATATGCACAGTACTTATCAGGGCTGACAGAACTTCTAGGTCTGAAGGAAGAGCTGTGGTGAAAATCTTCTACAGGATCCTGAGACTGGGATTTTGAAAAAACAGCACAGCCAATATCTAGATGTCCAAATAAAACCAGCTGCCACATATTTACCAAAATCCATCTAACCTTCTCACTGATGCATCTAGACCTCCATACAATGATGCTTCTGATGTAAAAATAGCAACTCTCAGTGCTAAATCCAGGACTGGTCTTGGTCATGCTGGCACCAAAGATGTGTTTCAATTCCTGGTGGCAGAACTGTCACACGGCCAGCCCCACAGACTGATACACTCTCTGCATGTGGAGGCTACAGAAGCAGCCAGTCACCTGTCCCCTCAACGGCTACAAGGGATTTTGAAAGCGCTGACCTACATTTGGAAGAGCACAGTCAGGAATTGCCCATTGAGAGCAGCTGGACCTTCTGGATGAGACAATAGCATTCAGCTAAGGAAGACATCACTTTGAGAGTTGGATGAGATGATGGATCAGATGTAAGTTACATGAACTGGTAAAGGCAAGGCAAGTGGAAAAGATAGAGAATTAAGTAGCTACAGTGTAATTTTATTGAATTTATTGTCAACAATAGGTTATAAAATGTATTTTCAGAAATAAATATAATGTGCAAAGATATGCATCATTTTATGATGGGGGAAAAAGGATTAAAAAAAATGTGAAGGTATACAGCCTACCAACAATTCTTAAAACAGGTACTTCCACAGAGCCATACCTTTTACCAAACAGAAAAAGCCATACATTTCCAATTCTATCTTTAAGTAGTTCAGAATTCAATTTACTACTCCAGGATGTTTATAAATGTCAATAGTTTTATTTTATTACTTTGCTTTCACTTATGCCTGGCGTAAGTTCCAACCATAATCAATCAAAACTAATACAGAAAGGACCCTTCTGTCTCTGTATTTGGAAACAGAAGCTATTTATTCTATATGGTTTTAACTGGCTCTTAATAGTCTTCTAAAATTTGATGAAAAGTTATCTTTTAAAAAAATCAAAGAAATCAACTGATCTCCCTATAGCGATATCTAACTAGAGTGTAATGAAAATTACTGATACTTACATACAGAAGTAGCAGCAGAAATCAACCTTGTATTTGACACAACACCAAATTCCTGAAGAAAAAGAATGGCAAATGAGGTGAACCACCTGAAACACCACACACTCACACTGTCATAAAATCAAAATAATGGCTTCTTACTAAACTGGGCTTCTTTTTGTAATATTATAGTACTTAGTTTTTTCCCCCACCCTTTTTTTTTCTTTCTTTAAGGTGAACAGGATTAAACTCTTTACCTAAGAGTTATTTCATTGATTAGTTTCTTGGTTGTTTGTGAGGAACAGTAAAGATTTACGAAAGGTACTAAAACCACAAAAGCTCAGCTGGCATTCTTTATATAAAATAGACAAGAGGGCTTCAAGAAGGTGATTTTTTCCTTATCCCATTTGGAGAGAAAACTGTCTTTAGAAATCTGCCATTAACTACCTTTTTTAGTTATGTTTTCATGAAGTCTTAGCTCCTGTGTTGAGACAGTCAGCAATCTGAAAATTTTCTGTATACAGTGCTCTTTCAGAGAAGTCCATAGCTGAATCAATAGTTCTGCCCTCTAAAGTTGCATAAGCTTTAGGAAGGCTACACAGACTTCTTATTTAACAGGTTGATGAAAAAAGCACTNGGAAGCTTTAGGAAGGCTACACAGACTTCTAATTTAAGGTATATCTATGTATATTATATACACTGTATGTCAGTGCCTGCTTAAAGACTTATTTAACAGGTTGATGAAAAAAGCACTCTCTCCAATACTCTTTTCTCCTTGATGTCTTCTAAACACTGAAAAGTGTCACAGGACTTGTACAGACAAGAGTATCACATGTCACCACTAGGTTAGTAGGACTGTTTCTAACGTCCATTAAGTATTTGAGTTCCTTCTGTAAAATTCCTTAGTGCTGACATATCATAAATTGGCCAATTTGACTTTTTTCCATTACACAGACACTTCTCAAACAGCTGTAAAACTTTCTGCATTACAGAGGACTAAGAGCTGATGTTAACTCTTGCCTACATTCAAAGGGGAGTACCAAGAGTGGAGGCATGGAGCCCTCTCACCACGACCCCTAATGGGTCAGTTCCTCATGATAATTTCTCAAGGACAGTGCATGATCTACAACATACTTTTAATTCAAGTAATGAAAGTGTGGTAAACTCTGAAGATCCCTCGCTATATAAAATAGAACAATATAATTAGGAAAAAAATTCCAATGATGTTTTAAAGTTTGAGTAAACATAAAAAGGAGTAAGACACCATAAAGGAGACACTGATTGAGATACACACAATTTAAGATACAGTGTATGTAAATATGTAAACACTGTGTCACAGTGAAACAGCCATTTAAAATATTTTTTTCAATTTTCAGAGGCACTTCAGGGTAATTCAGACAAATTTTGAAGGCCTTCTCTGTCTCCTTTTCTTAAATACTATAGAAATCATGTAAAAAAGAGAAGGTTTCAACCCCCAAAGCATGAAGAAAGACAAAAAATGTTAAAGTTCTAAACGTTTTCTTTCTCTCATACATCACAATGTTACATTAAAAAATTGTAATACTTCATACCTCTACTTTGGATGCCAAAAACACACACGTAGGAGCCATTAATACTGGATCTATACTTTTTAGGGAATATCTGAAATGTTACAACAAAATTATAATATGTTGTTTCATACATGTAGAACGATTAATCTATTAAGAGCACCACACTTCCTTTTGAAAAAGCAAAGCTTAAGTTAACTTTATTAAAGCATAAAAGCTTTACACCATCCAGAAAACAAAAGTGGCACTGTTTTTAATACAGAACTGCATTTTTAAAGGGCTACCAAAATGTGCCTAGCAAATGTTTTATTCTTGTACCATCATAGTAAACAGTCCTACCTGGCATAGAATCTCTTGAAGTAGACTGTAGCAGTGGCAATAACTTGTTGTCTTAATTTAAGGTGTTCACCTAAAGCCTGGATAACTTAAAAAAAAATGAACAAAAGCTTGAGTTGAGTTTTTTTAAACAATTTGACACCAAATAGCAAAGGGTCTCAAAACATGGCTAGTGCTAGGGATTCTAAGGAGCAGCACCACAGTCTTCTCTCTCCCTCAGTTCAGTTGCTCTAGAGAGACAATATGACGCTGTAAACCTACAGACCTGCAGGTGAAGAACCGCTGCCTCCTGAAGCTTGGGGACACCTTCAAAAAGGAAAAGGTACCTTGACTTCATTGTGTACAAAGTGAGTATGACCTTTAAGAAGATGACAACACAAATCTCAGAAGGGTAAAGCTCAGGTATTCCATTTTAGAGCAAAACAAATTCAGACACAGGAAATATAAATCCTCAGCTCTTCAGTGCCACACAAAATGGATGGGTTTCTTTCAAACAAGTGAAGCTGCCAACACAAACACGGTCATTAAATTTGGCAGAGGCAGCAGGTGTTAAAAAAATGACATATTTAGTCTAGGGAGAGGGGGTGGGAGACCAGAGGATGCAGTCAGCTGCTCCATCACGGTGGTCTTCTGCCAGTTGGCCAAGAAACAACCCTGGTGTCATCTGTGCAGGTAGCTCTTGTTTGGCCTCCCAGGCAAAGGAAAGGTGCCAAGCAAATTAGATGCATCAAGCTGGGATTAAGAGCAGGGGTTGGATGTAAAGAATGGCACAGTGAAACATAAGGTTGTTACTTGTTATTTTTCCCATACTTCTTTGCCACCATTATTCTGAGCATGGCTCAGTTGTGTGAAGACTCCCTCTTCTTTTTTTCCTCCCTCATGAGAAACATCGAAAACAGTGTCTTAAAACACGCTTCAGTAAATATTTAAAATATGTACAGCAAGACCAACACAGTGACCATTCGTGGGATAAGCAAACAATTCTGCTGTCAGTCATCACTAAATTCTTAGTCTCTACTTAAACACTCAAGTTGGAGAGGTTTTTACCCATATTCTTATCACGTATACCCTGCAAACAGCCAGGGTACACATTTGTCACCCACTGGCAAGGCCCAAAGCAACACTAAATCCCTGTCTGTGTCATATCATTCCTTTTCTAGAGAAGAATGGCAAATTTGGACTAGTTTGACAGCAACAGTAGGACAAGCAGTACTTCCGAAAAGGGCATTAAACCCAGTATGCAATGTCTGTAAAAATTTTAAACATTTTATCAGCATATCTTGGGAGGTTGGAAAGAATTTTTGACTTTAATTTGACCATGGGGCTAAAAAGCTGTCCTACTACTAGGGCATCAGAAATATTAAAGTATTAGGCTAAACAGAATTCTCCAAATATGTTTCATACTCCCACGGGATTTTAAGGAATGGTTAGGCCATCTGCTGTCAGAGAAAAATCAAGTGTGGTTTAGAAGAAAAAAATGGACAAGAGCCTAGAGAGACTTAATGAAATGGAAGCTTGTATATGCTGGGAAAAAGTCCAGTGTGTGTAATTATTTTAATATTTGAAAAGAAACTATAAGATCATTTATTTTTGAATGTTTACAAAGTAGTTTCAGTGGTCTGGGTTTTTTTAATAAAGGTTGTTTTAAATCTGAGTATTTTGGCTAGCCTCTAACACAAACGTTACTGCTTCTGCCCAAAATGAAAAAGGGAAAACAACTAATACACTTCTCAACCAAACCCAGCTATGGCTTGGTGATCCAAACAGAGAAACCAATTCAGTTTCTTTTTTCAAACTACTTTACAAGATAATGTTTTTCCTTCTCCTCATAGCTGCAGGGAGCTATACAATCAGTAGTGATCTACTGCACTCCTTTTCCAATGAGGAAGCAGCAGGAAATTGCCCCTCTCCATGCAGATTTTAATTGCTTCAGGGAACAACCATCTTCTGGGCTGACACACACTGAATGTGACATGCTGTGGCCGAGCCTCATCTGCTCTCAGGTAGTGCAGATGGGAGACAAGGGGGGACCCAAAGCAGGGTCTCTTTTCAGAGGTAGGCGATGACACAACACATGGAGGCGAGCTCTGCCTGAGCACAGAGCAGCCCTGACTGTCCTGCCCTCTTTGCTAGAGATGGGGAGAAAGCCCAGCACCACTCTCTCCTGCAGAGTAGGCTGTGCTCCTACAGGCACAGGGGAGATGCTGGCAGAGCTGCTCTCCAGCTGCCCCCAGTCACTCACCTACCTTGAGGGCAGGCATGGAGTGCCAAGGAAAAGGACCCTGGGAACCACAAACCCAAACTAACAAACAAACTTGTTTACTTTGTAAAGCTTTTTTTACTCAAGAAAAACAATTAAGTGAAACATTTTAAAAGCATATTTCACAGTTCAAATTAATACTAGTGAAAATTAGCATAGAAATACAGTTTTAGAAATATCTATAACCCTCCTTTTGTCTCCTTTTGTATTATGAAGTTATGACACTTGGTTTTAACCTCAAGAAATTTCAGGAATGGATCAAATGGGTAAATCACTGCTAGTTTCATTTCCTGATGCCCCATAAGCAATAACACAGAGGTATCCATAGTGATCCTGTTTATAGCATATGCAATTGTTACAAAAATAACTAAGCTAAGAGAGAAGCTGGGATAAGTATATTTCACAGATATCATTCCAGCACTGACATAAGATCTTCCAATGGCTTTAGGAAAGTCACTTCACTTCTCTGTCTCAAGTCTAGCCAGACAGCTGAAAAAAATCATTCTGTACTTTAAAGGACTGCTGCAAAAAATATATAAAGAGCTGCTTGCAAACAAGCTATTAGTTAGCAATATCCTTTGCATAGAGATTTTTTTAAATATTGAACAACTGCACAGAGTAAATTTTAAGTGCCTTTGTAATCTGATATACTCAGATGTAGCCATTCATATGGACAGCTAAATGCTTTGCAAGATCAAGTAGATCTTAGACTAATTTTACGTACAAGTCCCAAATTCTCTGGGAGAACAGGCTGCCTGCCAACAGCTCTCAGAAACTTGCAGACAATTTGAGAGCCACCCTGTACTGGGAAATCAGTCAGAAGACAAAGCATGGGCTATGCTTTTTTTTACATTTCAGAGAATGTAAATGAACACAAATAACAAGTTTCCAAACTCTGCTGTTTAACAGGAAGGTACAGATTACCTAAAATACTTACCCCACTCTAAGAACCCACCAAAGGCCCAGGCTGAATACTAATGCTTGATATTGAGCCTCTAATACACTAGCTTAGTAGTTTCTGCTTGCTTCTCCTCCTTTAATGTTTTGGTAAGAACCTCTTGAAAATAAGAAAATGTACTGTTTCATCCTATCACAGGTTAAAATGTTATATATGCAGCTAATTAGCCTGCAAGGTCTCCTAGAATTGTGTAACAATTAATGATGTTATTTATATTCCATGTCTTTGTTAAAATAGGCTTTGAAAGTATATGTAATACCAAACTAAAAACATTCCGCTCTCTAAGAAATTCAAACTTCCAATTAGAGATGGTACATACTGCACAGATTTTATGGCAGAAATTAAAAAAGTTTTACCATTAGTAAAAAATATCTGTAGCTTCCAATATTCTTCTTCAGTCAGAAATTTCAAGTCTTTCTGGCGTTCTTTCAATAGATCTTGTTTATCCAAAATCCATTGTAAGCTAAAGGAATAGAAAATAATTTCAGCAACTCTTTATCGACATTATAGTGAATCTTCTGTACAAACAGACCATGAATCAAGGCTTGGGGGATAAAGGGCTTGTGGCCTATTAACAAAGCCACAGATATTTCTCAAGAAATACCAGGGTTTTTGAAAGTTAGACAACTGAAAAAAAAACAACAAAAAATCAAACAACAAAACATGAACTACCAAGGGCTGAGATTAGCCTCTACCAGTAGCAAACTGAGCTGGCTGTACAGATCTCAGACGCTGGCAGCCACTAACAAGGTTTATGTTGCAGCCATTTCATTATGAGCACCATTCAAACCTTGACGCACCCAGCATGAAGTGTTTCAGGGCAGAATCAGTTAGGTTGGAAAAGACCTCTGAGATCATCGAGTCCAACCCATGACCGAACACCACCCGGTCAACTACACCATGGCACAGAGTGCCACGTCCAATCTTTCCATAACACCTCCAAGGACGGTGACTGCACCGCCTCCCTGGGGGCAGTCGGTTCCAGTATCAATCACATTTCCTAATGTCCAACCCAAGCTGAGCCCCGGCTGCCCCAGCGCTGAGGACAAGCGTGTCAGGGACCCAAGCTCCGGCACAACGCCGCTGGAGCCCGGGGTGCCGCGGCCACCGACCCCTGTCCCGGAGCGCCCAAATGCTTCCCAAGCGGCAGGCTCCGGCTGCTCCCGCACCCCAGCCCGGCCGCCGCCAGAGTCCCGAGGCGAGCAGGCCCTGCTGCCCGCCCGGCGCTCCCTCGGCCGCCCCGGGCCTCCCTCCAGCGCCGTGCCCGCCGCCCGGCCCGGCAATGAATGGACAGAACGNGCCGCCGCCGGCCGGCAACACGCAGCGCTGGGAACCGTTCCCCCGCGCGCGGGTTCCGCCCGCCCCGCCGGCCCCCGCAGCCCCGCGCTCGCACAGGGACACGGACCGGGATGGGCCGGGAGGCGCCTTCCAAACCACGCAGTCCAGCCCCCGCCGTGTGCAGGAGCACCTTCAACTAGGCCAGGTTGCTTTGCACACCGTCCGGCACGGCCCTGATCACTGCCTGGGATGGGGCAGCCACAGCTGCTCTGGGCGACCTGTTCCAGTGCCTCACTGCCTTCACGTGGAAAGAATTTCATCCCTATATCCAGTCCTGCCCTCTGTCACTGTGAAACCGCTGCTTCCCCCAATAAGGTCCCTGTTGTAAGCAGACAGGAAGATCCAGAGCTTACTTGTCTTGTGCTGTCTCCACCTCACCTAAATTTCCCTTTAACTTAGCTCATCCCAGGTTTTCACAGCTCAGCTAGCTCCGTGCTGGAATTTTCCTTGTTAGAGAGAGCCTCTAGAGGTACTTACTTAATAATTATAAATTTAAACTTATAAACAGGAAGTACATGGGCCTGCTTTCTTTCTGTGCTCTTTCTTGTGGTGGCTCTCAGCATCTTAGTGGGATCTGAGATGTAACGACACACGTATTGAGATGTATGAATATCATGCACTTGAAAACTTGGGAACAGCTAAGTTAAGGGGAAATTTAGGTTCTACTTTGGAACTATGAAGGAGAGAGGGAAGATGCACAGGGGAAAATGGTGTCATGGTTTGGAAATTATATTCTCAAATGTCGTGTTCACATTGAAACTACTCCAGACCCCATATGACTTGCAGACTTCCCTGTCCCCTTGTCTCTCCCCTGTGGGTGCTGGAGAGCAGAATTAGAGGCAGAAAAGGTAAAGATCATGGACTTCATAAGAGAAGAACAATTTTCTGTAAACAGCAATGAGATAAGAAATGAACAGTAATAGCAACAATACTAATGACAGAGCATACAAGGTAACAAAAGTTGTTGCTCACCTTGTGGAAACCCCCATCAATGCCCAACCACTCCTTCTGCAGTGCTATCCCACCCTACAAGTGAGCCTTTTTCCTGCCCTGTCCCTGGAAAATGGCAGGAGGTGGCATAGAACATACTCTAGGTTCTGGCACTGGCACCTCCTGACTAGTGCAGAAATTTACCCTGTCCTCGCTAGAACTGGGATAGACTGAGGCAGTGGTGCTTCTAAATGCCTTTGCTGGCAGAATGAGACACCATTCTGACATGCCAGAGAGACTTTAAATTTGAGACCCTGTTTATAAGTAGGAATGTGGAGGAGGGAGGTAGAGAAAAAAATTTTACATACTTTTTACCTTTCCCTTCTTAGTGCAAGGAGACACAATGGAAACTGCAGGCTGGGTTTGTGGAGAGTCCGTGGGGGCTCTCTGACCCGACAACTTTTTCCAAAAAATATCCAGACTTTGCAGGGTATGGGAAAAGGAACTTCGCTGTGTCAATGTCACAGAGGTGAACCAAATTGCCAGCAAATGCCCTGGACCACAGCCACCCACAACTGTATTACACACAGCATAGCACAGCACCAAGGAATCAGCAGAGAGAGAGACAGAGGCTGCTCTATAACACTGAAGTGTGTCTTTGCCTCGCTGAACATGCTAGAGCAACCAAAATAGCATCAAGCCTCATGCTTCTGGTTATCACATCAAGTGAGCATCTTTTTTTTTCACCATCTTTCTCCACCTAATCCTGGCCTGTTTCTTACTCTGATTTAGTATCTGTGTTTTGTTGTCTCATGGGGGTGGTTTGGGCTTCTGTACAGTCAACAGCTGGATGAATATGAGCCAGCTGTGTGCCCAGGTGGCCAAGAAGGCCAGTAGCACCCTGGCCTATATCAGAAGTACTGTGGCCAGCAGGACCAGGGCTTGTGATGATCCCCTTGTACTCAGCACTGGAGAGGGTGCATCTCAAGTTCTGGGATGCTGAGGTGCTGCAACCTATCCAAAGAAGACCAGTGGAGTTCATGAAGTGTTTAGAGCACAAGTCTTATGAGGAGCAGCTGAGGGAGCTGGAGTTGTTCAGCCAGGACATAAGGAAGCTCAGGGAAGACCTTATCATTCTACAGCTTCCCTGAAAGGAGGTTGTAGCAAGGTAGTGTCGCTTTCTTCTTCCAACAAACAAGATATAGAACAAGAAAAAAGGGCCTTAAATTGCAGCAGGAAAGTTTTAGATAAACTTTCTTTACCAAAAGTTTTGTCAAGTGTTGGAAAAGGCTTCCCAGGGAAGTGATGGACTTACTATTCCTAAAGGTACTTAAAAAATATGGGGATATGGCACTTGGGGACATGGTTTAGTGGAGGACTTGGCAGTTCTGGGTTAGCTTGATGATCTCAAAGGTCTTTTCCAAATTCAACAATTCTATGATTTTACACTGCAGTATGGCAGGAAATAATTAGTAGGGCCTGGGCAGGATATTTGCCATAGCTAGATAAATAACATTGCTGCACTGCACACTGGGCATGGGAAACAGCTCTGCTTACCCTGTATCTGGCACCACGGGGGCTGCCTAATACTGCTGGAATGGGAACACTTGGCACCAGAGAGTCTTGCCAGCTCCACTTCCAGACTGTCTTTTTCCAATCAGGACCGACCTCATATTGCATGAGCCCATTTCACAGCACTGCAGCAGACCACACCAATACCAGAGCTGTGGAGATGGAAACTCTCCAAGAGCTTCAGACTCCACAGACCCAAAGCCAGAGTGAAACAAAAACTCCTTGGGGTACACATTGCCCTTCTCAGCCACCTTCCTAGTGCCCTACAAAGGGACACCCTGCCATGCTGGAGATCCTCCCTGCAGAATGGCACCCAGGAGGCTCACAGTGTTCTTGGGGGTCATTCGCAGCCCTAAAGCATCCCTTGAGCAAAAGGCAAAGGTTCCTCTAGACAGAAGCATGCTGGGGATGCCCATTGCCAGGCCAGGAGGCCTGCAGCTCATGTAGACTCACGGTGCAGGGGGCCTGATTGCTATGTATGGATGCCACTACAGCTCCATCACCCTGGAGGCCGAGCTGGGAGATGCTTTCTTGGGCAGGGGCATGGAAGGGGGCAGACAGGGCAGAGCTTTTTCCCCTTGACATTACTTATTTTCCAGCAGCTGTGTGGAGGATCGCTTTATTTACCTCTGTGTACGTGTGTCAAAACAAGCAAAAGAAGATTTCATGAAACAGATGTTCAGTGCTGCTGTGGTGCTGATGTCTCCTGCTCAGCCTCAGACCTGGCTGCTGCTCTGAGGGACATTCAGATATAGGATGAAAAAATTGCAGCCAAAAACCTGCAGGTAAAATTATACTTTGTCATATTTGTGAGATGAAATTATCTGTCAGCTCTTGCTGATCTCTTCCCCCTCTGCCCCCCTGACAAAAAACAACACAAACATATTCAGTATACTTAGTAGTCCATTGCTAGATATAAATATACACAGTATAGCTGAATAGATTTTTTTCTCCTTCCCCCCCAAAAAAAGCTTCTTCCAATCCACATCTTATAAATAATATGATAAATAAGATGATACATGGTCAGTTTTTTGTTCATGGGTCCTCATCCACAATTGGAAATACAATATTTTCTTTATCTCTTTCTCTTGGATGTGCACAAAAACAGTCTTTGCTGATACTCTCAGATTTTTCACGTGTTTACATATTCATCTAATAACTGAAAACAGTACATATCTTTTCACAGATCTGACAATAAACATTCTTGTTTGCCCTCTGCTGTTTAATATCCCCTCAGGAAATGAATGAGTGGTACAAAACCAGATTTACTGACTTTAGTCAAGCTTCCACAAACATGCTGAGAATGTGAGGCATTTCAGGGAAGGAACAGGGAAAAAGAAGTGTAAGTCGAATTGAAAACCCCTTCCAGCTTATGTTATGTCACTTCTAATGGAAGCCTTTGTTAGGATTTCACTAAGTTAGATAATGTGACAGTTGTCTGATATTTTTCCCAGTAATGGTGGTCTTTTATGCTGTATTTTGCAACAAGCGAGGTGGATTAGAGGAGTGGTGACCCTGGATGTGACCTCATGTGTCAAACTGGCAGGAAGTAGCCACAAATAATATTTATACATATGAAATAAAAATTCAGCTGTTCAGTAATGTATGTATCTGAACAGAAGGATCCTGTTGTTTTGAATGACAATGTCAGGGGCAAAGGATTTATATTGGAGAATTTTTTATTTGAAGCACCATCATACACACTTCCCCTTCCACACAAAAAGCAGATTCCTGCAGAAGCAACCATTTGATAGGTTATGTAGAAGACATTCAGGATAATTTCATTAGATGAGGGAAAGACCTGAGAATAATGAGGGTTTGGTTTAAAATATGAGGATAAATAACAAGGGACAAAGGTGTTATTAAAACCATCAGCTCTGCTGTGAGAACCTCTTGATGAGAATAGATGGTTCAGCCACCTCCTACTGACCTTTGCTTAAAATAATTTTTAAAAATCAGCATTCCCACATAGTAGCCTGTTATTTCAAAGGGTTTTCCTTTCTGGGTTACAGACACTCTGGAATTTAACCCCACCTCCTCTCAGTAAAATATGCAGCAGGAGCATATGCAGGATGGAGTTTCATATCAATGTTACATTGGTTTGATTTTTTTTTTCCTCTTCTGGTCAACTTGAAATGCATCCTTCATTCTAATGGCTCAGGCTTTCCATGTAGGGAGTAGCCTGTGGGTCTGGATCCTAAGCAGCTCATCCTGCCCAGGTTGAGATGACTGTTCAGGCTGCCCTTCAAAGCCCAGGAGCCACATAGAACAACCTGCAGGCCAGACACCATTCATAAGGGGCATGTGTCCCGTCAGAGAGGACTTTGTCCCCAAGAAAGACCAAGTTGACAGGGTCACACCATTGGAGACCTCTGCTGGGAAATGAATAGTGGACTGAGGGTCTCTTAGGTAGCCTGCACCTCACAGGGAGTTTGCCTCTCTCTCACCTCTTCCCAAACATTCACTTAAACAAGCATTAAGCAGTAATGGACAATGAAAGGCTTCCTGAGAAGTCAGGAGGCTGACTACAGCTGCTGCCCAGCCAGGACAGGAGACCTCTCTACGCTACCCACATCCCTGGGTGCCTCTCTGCACCCTAAACAACTTTTCATAAAACCATAGAATCATTAAGATTGGAAAAGACCTCAAAGTTCATTGAGTCTAACCTTTGACCAAACACCACCATGTCAACAGAACCGTAGCACAAACTGCCACATCCAGATGTCTTTTTTAACAGTTCTAGAGAAGGTGACTCCACCTCTTCCCTGGGCAGTCTGTTCCAACCTTTAACACTTTCAATGAAAAAGTTCTTTTTGATGTCCAACCTCCACCTCTCCTAGAACAGGCCTCCACCTCTCCTTGAGGCCATTCCCTTTATCATGTCATTAGTTGCCTGGGAGAAGAGACCACCCCCACCTTGCTTCTACCACCTTTCAGGCAGTTGTAGAGAGTGATAAGGTGTCTCCCAAGCCTCCTTTTTTCCAGGCTGAACATCAACCTCTCCTCATGATTTACTCTCTAGACCCTTCACCAGCTCTGTTGCCCTTCTCTGGAGACACCCTAACACCTCAATGTCCTACTTATAGTGAGGCTGATCAAGGACTTGAGGTGTGGCCACACCAGTGCTGAGTACAGGGGGACAATCACTTCCCAGGTCCTGCTGGCCGCACTACTGCTGATGCAGGATAGGATGCCATTGACCTTCTTGGCCACCTGGGCACATGCTGGCTTGTGTTCATCCAGCTGTTGACCAGCACCTCCAGTTCCTTTTCCACTGGGCAGCTTTCCAGTTCACTCTACCCCCAAGCTGTAGGCTTCTTGGGGCTTTTGCGACCCAAGTGCAGGGCCCAGCACTTTGCCTTATTGCACTCCATAGAGCTGGCCTTGGCCCATCAATCCAGCATATCCAGATCTTTCTGCAGAGTCTTCCTACTCTCCAGCAGATCAACACTCTCACCCAACTTAGTGTCATCCACAAACTTATTGAAGATATACTTGATCTCATTGTACAAATCATTGATAAAAATATTAAACAAGACTGGCCCCGAAACTGAGCCTTGGGGAAACCCCACTACTGACTGGCTGCCAACTGGATGCAACACCGTTCACCATCACTCTCTGTGCCCAGCAAAACAGCCAGTTCTTAACCCAGAAAAGAGTGCACCTGCCCAAGCCATCAGCTGCCAGTTCCTCCAGGAGAATGCTGTGGGAGACAGTACTGAAATCTTTACTGAAGTCCAGGTAGACAACATCCACAGCCTTTCCCCCATCCAGTAGATGGGTCATCTGGTCATAGAAGATCAGGTTGGTCAATCAGGACCTGCCTTTCCTAAACCTGTGCTGGCTGGGCTTGATGTCCTGATTGTCCTGTACATGCCAAGTGATGGCACTCAATCTGTTTAATAACCTACCCTTGAACTGAGGCCAGGCTAAACAGGCCTGTAGTTCCCTGCATCCTCCTTATGAACCTTGTTGTAGATGGGCATCACATTGGCAAACCTTCGGTTGTCTTGGACTTCTCCAGTTAGCCAGGACTGATAATAAATGATGGAGAATGACTTGTTGAGAAGAGAAGCAAGTGAGTCTGCCTTGAGGGTATAGATTTTTGCACTGAGATCTTGGCCCTTCCAGAGGAGATGATACTGCAAGGATATAACTTGAAATGGAAGTGGCATGCAGTCCACCTCCCTGCAAAATAGCAGGAATGCTCCTTTGCTACTCCAGGCTTGCACAGGGGTTTTGCCCACTTCCGCAGGACCTCTCCTTCCTTTCTCACCATTCCTCCAGGTTTGTACTCAAAATCCTGCATTTCCTCCTGGAGAGCAGCTCCTTCCTCCACCTTCAGGTTGAGCCTCCTGCCATTGCAGCAGTTGTGTCGCTTTTATTAACTCAAATAAAATGAGGAGCACTTATTTTCTTGCTTGACTTGGTCCTGTGGGACCTCGGGAGCTGGATTTTCTGCACGACTTCACGAAGGTATCGGGTAACCTTGAAGCAACCCGGCAGGCGGGAGGGAGTTGCGGCTCCTGGTGAGCACGGCAGAGCCTGGCCCGAGGAGAAACCCACCCCCTTCCTCAACAAGCCTCTGACATTACAGGAGACAAATGAGCGGAAAACAGAGAAGCGAGTTAATTAGTTGCATCTTTGCCGGATCACACTTGAGAGAAGCTTTTACAAGGGCAGGCTTCGCTGCCTTGCTCTATCTGATAACGAATGGTTTCTCTCCAAGCCAGAAACTCAGAGAGGTTTTCTGGATCTGTATAGGAAAAACTGTAAAATGAAAAGAAAATAAAGAAAATATATCCCTATAATTCCGTGTCTCTATTCAATCGGACAGGTTTCATATAAGAGAAACGCACATAATATATATCTTATGCAGATCTTTTCTACCCAGTTTTGCGGGCTCCTAAGGGGAGTTTGAGAAACTGCTGTCTTTTCGCTCCAGGTTCAAATGGCCTCCAATACAAGCCGCCTCTGGGGCCGGCCCGCGGGGCCGCAGGACGGGGATACCGCAGCCTGTTCCCCGATAGCATCCCATAGTCTCTCCGCACAACTTGCGCGGCTGTGCTGCGGACCCCGCGGCTCCGAGCCGGCTTTTTCTCCCACGGACAGACTAGAGGGGAGCGCCCATAAGGTTGATATTTATAAGAGTTAAGAGCGGGGCTCTCTTCGACCCCCGACACAACGGGACGGGGCGACAGCTTCAGCTGGGCTGTGATAAAAATCCAGATATTTCCTCTCCTGAGAGCTCATCCCAGGTGACAAGCGTATTTTTGATTCCCTCAATTCAAAAAAATCTCCAACTTTTTTTCTTTGCAAGGTTAAGTACTGGAAAATCTCAGCACACCGGCTACGGGGCACCCAGGCTGTAGAAGGGGCTGCCCTTTTTCAAACAAAAGTTGTCCGGATTTGCAGGGTTTTCTACAGATCAGGCAGGGCAGGGGCTTAGCCCGCAAGCTGCAGTGCCAGCGGGTGCGGACAGCTTGGTGTGGCGTTGGCAGCTCAGTGCCCGGGGGTGCGGCCACTTCGGAGGCTGCCTGGAAGGAATTCCAGAAGGGATGACTGGAATTCAAGTTCCTTCTATGAGGACTTGCGTTTGCAGAAGGTACTATCCCACACTCATCCGAAAGCAGTTTCTGTACTTGGGGGTGAGCCCTAAAGCCCGAGGTGATGCTCTGTCACGGACTGTTGAAAACATTTTTTCAGCGGTAACTCAATGTGCGCAGTCGATTTTTTTCTTTTTCGAATCACTCGGGACACGGGTTTAGAAACAGTACTGACAAGTCCTTTCTCAGACAGAATACCTATACAGTGGGCATCCTAATTCAGCTTTAGAAACAATGACACAAAAGAAGGGATTAGTTCGACTCTGATATTTTGAGCTGAGTAAAGCTTGATTCTAATCCTGTTTTAAGTGTTCATTCCACAAATAATTTAAGGAAGTCAGCTTATTAAAAAGACCTCCACGCCAAATACCAAGCTGTGATAGAAATATTCGAAGAAAAGTAAGATTTTTCCCTCCTAGCTGTGGAAGAGCTAACCCTTCTGTATGTGTGTGCCCGAAGTGTGCCCTTGTTTTTCTGTGTGAGAGACGCAGAGTGAGACAGAAACTTTAAGGTTAATCTGTCTTCTTCTTCTAAATGCATATTTGAATATTAGACTGAAAGATTATGACACTGGGGAAGCTAAGGGCAGCAGTTCATAGGCGATTGGGCAAAAAATTCTGAATAATTTTATTTAGATTTTAATAGCACGAACAATGAATAGAAAGAACAACATTACGTCTGCAGGCTGCTATGAAAAATTGTTTTTGACAGATGACACCTACAAGTTTCTTTGGTCTTATAACTCCAAAACTGTCAAAAATGATGCATATTTCAGCATCGGAATATACAATGGCAAAATAAACAGAAGAAAATGAGCTGTTCTTCGTGATGTACTTGATAAAACCTAGCTAATATGGGTTTAACCTACGGTATTCAGCACTCGTAAATCAAATACTTTTTATTATCACATATCTTTATTGGGTTAAAGAAAAAAATAAAGGAAAAAAGAGAAAGAAAAATGAAAAAATAATGAAAGAAAAAAATCAAGTCACAGGGACCAGAGAAAGACCTTTCAGTTTGTCAAATTCATTAATTAGAGAGCTGCACGTACTAGAAGATGCGTTTTCTTGCTCTGCTTCCCGCCCCCACCAACAATTTTACCATGAGGGAATGTTTACCAGAGTGTAACGAACAGTTTCCGATGGCTGCGTTTTTGCTAAAGTCATATTTTTTTTCATCTTGCTGATAGTCCTATCTTGAAAAGTCGTATCTTCAGCATAAAACGCTGAAACCCTTAACAACATTATATGCGCTCATTAGGAAGTCAGCTCTGTTATAGCCGTCTCTCCTACTCGCTGGCAAAACCGATCTCTTTCTCCTTTTACACTGTTACCAGCCAGCCAGCAAGCTCTGCCCTGCTCCCTGGTGCCACTGCACTAAGAGATCTCCCTTCCAGCAGCTACCATTTTTTCATCCCTTTCTTTCTTCCGTGCCAGTGATTTATTTCCCCTGCCTCTGCTCAGATCAAAGTCTGGATTCGGCGGGAGCCCAACAGGCGAAACCACCATCGTTTGCACCTCCCGACTCCCGAACCGAGGGGCATCCGCCGCGGGAGCGGGCATGGCGCCTTTTTCCCGCCGAACCCGGATCCCCGCTTCTGTCCGGGCGCTGATGGCACTTGCTTCTCCCGAGGTCTTTGGCATCCCCCTACGAAACAAGCTCCAGCTATGTCGTTGCTGTTACCGTACTATAACTATGCCCCTCGAGGAGAATATTTACAGAAATTAAGTGCCTTGTTTTAAAGCTGGAATTCTGCTGTAAACACAGAGCTGATTTTAAAAGAGATTAACCCCTCTCCCTCCCCCCCGGTAAGGTCTTTAGGAAAATGCAACAAATTCGCATAATTTTTTTTTTTTTCGCCTTGAGCCGAGCTGAGAACTGCAGAGTCCTCTGAGGATGAGGAGGGGAGCTCTGCGGGATGGGCTCTCTGCCTGCATGCTTTGGCTTCTCCTGTCGCTGCACAATTTTATCCCTGGAAGAGATTCAGGGTCTGGCTGGAATCTATCAAGCTGTCAGAACAGATAGAGAAAGTCTGTGGAAATGCTCAGAGAAGGGTACTCCCACTGTATATTTAAAAACCCCAAACAATTAAAGCCTAGGCTGAAATAAAAAGTCAGTGCTAGGTTGCCTGCCTAGAGGTGGAGGGAACCTGATTTAAGTGTTATAACCGCTGTCTTTACAAATCCTGACTCAGAGATGGAGCTCAGATCAGAACATAGCTATAGGGGGATATATTTAATGCTGGAGGACGGGGAGGGAGGGAAGCACCCTGATTCCTCATGCTGCTGCTCCCCAGAGCACAGGATCAACTCGGTGCCACGCAGAATTTTGCAGATGTTTCCTAAGGCATCGGTCCTCTATACGTTCGGTAACCTTTGTCTTTCCCACATGCTTTTCAATAAATAACAGCCCTATCTCTCAGGGACGGTCAGGAAGGAGAGGAAGGGCCTTCATCCCTATGCTCTTATTCCAAAACCGTGAGGAAAAAAGGATTACAGTGACTCCAGCACATCAATTTATAAATAAATCCCTGTGTATGTTTACTCATTAACATAGTCGGGTGCGTGTGTACGGTCCGCATCCGCATCCTTGCTGTCTCTGAGGTGCCTGCGACACTTAAGGGATACTGTGGCTCTAGACGGTTGCGTGCAGCTCTGCCTATAACCGGAGGAGCAGCCTCCAGGCAGTGGAGCCTCCTGAATATCCCTTCCGCAGGCACCTTGGAGGTACCGGGCAACCGGAGGCAAAGCTCCTCTTCCCCTGCCCTGGCCCTGGGCCGCCTTTTTCTCTTCAGGGAGGAGCCAAGGTTTGGCTTCGCAAGGACAAACACGGATTGCCCCGGCAGGGCTAGGGCTTCGCTGGCAAACCCGGCCGCGCCTCCGCTCCGAAAGCTGGGGCAGCGCTGCTGGCTGGCGGGGGGATGACCTTTCCTTTTTTATTTAAATATCATAACCATCTCGGGACGGAGGCACGTCAGGCCTGGGCTTTTCCCTTTTCCTCCGACCCTTAGCCAACCGTAGTTGCGGCGAGATTATGTCAGGGGCTTCTACTGGCCACAGCGGCGGCCAGTCGGCACGACCGCTGTGCCCTGTCCCCCGCACAGCGCCACGCACGACCGTGCCCACCGCTCTTTGTCTTGCAAGAGTACGAATGTCGGGAGTCTGGCGGTGTGGGAAGAGGCTGGGAGCAGAGGGCTCTGTCAATGTCCTCTAAACCAGATCTTCCACTTTCCAGGAGCGGTATGCAGAGCCAAACCCACCCTAGAGAACTGACTTCAGTCCTTGATCTGAAACTTCAGCAATATCTGCTGTTAAGAGTCATAGCGCTGCTTTCCAGGCCAGCCGAGCCTCGCAGGTCGCATACCGAACCCTGTTCAATGCTGGAAATGGGGCACCACGCCCAGGAGATTCACGGGACGCTCCCCATTCCCTCTCCTCACCCGCCCAGCCCCACGGGGTGTGGGAAGTTGCCCGCAAGGGCGACCAGCGTGATCAGGTGGCGAGGGCAAGACCTTTCCCACAGCCCCGAACAAGCCTATAGGTAGCGTCAGGGCATTTCTCGTACAGGGGGGACACCCAGCTCAGCATCACCACAGAAAGTGGTGTCTGTACCGCCCCAGGGTTGCCGACCTCTGCTGGGCGCTGCGGGGACATGGGCTGTGCCTCCGGCCGGGTACTTTGGCGCAAAACAGCCCCGTCGAGAAGATGACTGCTTTCCAGAGGAGAGCAGAGAGGGTGAGAGTAGCAGGCGGTCACCAGCTCTCCGTCATCACGTTGGCACAGAGTGGCCTCTGTAAACAAAGGCGATACAGGCACTTCTCTCTCTGCCTGTGATGGGATTAAATATCGTCTTTCTGACGACTGTCCGCAGAGTTTAGAAAACACTCACCTAATTATTAACTTTCTCACCACGTTTTGGGCTGCCGCACGCCGACGGCCTCACACATGGGATAGTCACAGTGTGGAGGCGAGGCCTGAGTTTGGAGGTTGCCTCTCGCTGTGGCCCCGCAAGCACATCCCGCAGCAGCGGTGACGGCTTTGCGGTGACGGGGCTGCTAGGGCGTGGCTGACTTGCAGGAGGACAAACAGGCAGGGCAATATCAGCTTTGGATTAAAAACACAGACTGACGGAGTGGTTTGGGTTGGAAGTAACCTTTAAAGATTATCCAATCTGGGCCGTGGTATCTTCCACTAGATCAGGCAGGCCCGAGCAGGGAGTACAGCCTTTGGACATCCCTGCTGCAGTAGGACGGCATCCCAAAAAACTTCATTTCCCTGATGTCAGCCTGGCCTGAGCAGGTAGTGGTGTCTGCCTGAGACTTGCATTTCCTCTCCCTGACTCCCTTCCTCTCTGGGAGCCCGTTCATTAGGCTAGAATCACCCAAGGAAGTTTTTTCATGAGTTTTTTCACTCCAGTGTAACCCCCAGGGTTTCTAAACTCGAAAGCAAGCTGGGCACGAGAAACCTGGGAGTTGTTGCCCTTCCCTCCGAAGGGAAACCCGGGGCCAGGGCTCTCTCCACTGCCCATCGCTGCCAGTCTCTGTCTCCGGCAGTTGCCACGCTGGCAGCCACGCAGAGGGACTTTAGACTGGTCATTTTCTGAGTCTCCTTTATTTCCTCAGTTTCTCCCTGAAATCTTTATAAATCCCCCTTTTCCAAGGGGAGTGTCCAGGCGAGTGGAAGTCTGAGCACAATGAAACCTGAGAATTTCTGTCACTCTCTGCATATGGTCCGAAGTGCTTTAATCCCAATTAGGGGCGGCTGACACACGGTCCTATTCATCCCAATCAGCTCTTGAATACATTTGCCTAGAAATGAACTTCACAAATAGACTTTCTCCTAAATGTGCCCAACAGCAAGGAAAATCGAATTGAGGCAGGGGCTCATTCTGAGGCGATTGAGGGAGAAAAGGTATGAATTTATAAGGTACACCGAAACATTGCAATTCAGCAACAAGTTTACTGACTTTTATTTGCACCATGTCAACCGAAAGAACCAAGAGATACGGTGGGGGTTGCGGGAGAAGGGGAATACGGTTAAAAGGCAACTTTAGACAGACTTTGAATACTTTATGCAGCAAGCTTCGCCTCCAATTGAAGTTGGGCTAAAAAGAAAAAAAAATCTCAGCCCCTACACTGGAATTTTTAACGAGCACAAAACGTGTTTGAATCCGATCTGCTCTGACGCTCGCGATTAACAATACGAATACCAAATCGAGCTCCTGTCATCTGCCCGGATTCCCATAGAACCTGAATTACTATTCAAAAGCTGCTTTAATATCCCACCCGCATCTCGTCTGCACCGCACAGCTGGTTGGGGGCCGCTGGCCCGGCCGCAGCCGCTCTGCCCCGCCGGTCGGCACTGCCCGCCCGCAGCACCGGG